>FXXK01001284.1:0-74211 GCA_900184695.1 Betula pendula
CGGCTTCTTCATAAGGATGCTTCCATATAAGTTACAAACAAAATGAACCTCTCTATTGCTGCTAAGTCCTTCGCTAGCCTATGCCTATGTCACTATAGGTAAATTTGCTACATTGCTGATACATTAAGCGGAAAGATATTTTTGTGTCAAAAATGGGGTACATTTAATTACACGACTCGGATCAAAGATGGTTTACATAGCTTCTCATTTGGCGTTTATTTCGTCACAATTATTACAAATTTTTTCGCTGAATTGAGTTAAAAAAAAAAAAAAAGGGTATAGACCAAAACTGAATTTCAACCAAGCCATATCGATAAACTTTTGCATACTAGTTACGGAAGGCCAAATCTTATAACAATATATCCTTCAACAAGCAATACCCTCAATAAAATTACAAGTAAAATCTGTTGCATTTACAATAGGTTTGAAAATAACACCTGCACATAGTAGGTTGTTTGGTAAAGTACCATAGTGCTTCCAAATACACTCAACAACTTCTTGTTCGTCGTACCAGGAAAACAGCCGAATTGTAGCTTAACAAAAATTACATCCCAATGATTGGTGGAAAAAAAAGCAATGTAAACAATCATAATCCCATATAGAACGATCTGATACCCGTACACCCATTAGATTGCACTTCGTAACACTCTAATACTTGCCGCCATTCTGGTTTCTTCCTCTTTTGTATTCTTGGACTCCATTATCTCAAGGGCCGTTCTCAATTGTCGCGGTACAATGGCTTTTTTCTCCTGGTGGTCAGGTGGCCTTGTATGAAACCTGCTCCGCTGCTACCAGGGATTTCCACGCCAATTGGTGATGTCTCAGAATCGTCAGTCTCGTATCAGGGATCTAGGTCAAACAACAGATACATCTATTTCCCACGGAAATGTGCCACATTGCACCCCGTCACCCGACTCTGGATGCACGTAGCCTTTGAAGCAATTCCTCCAGTAAGCAACAGGTGGCTTTTTGGTGCTGCACATCTATTCCAGCCCTTTCACTCCGCCTCAAGTCTTGGGTCCGGTTGGGCTGAAGTTCTGTTCAAATAGATGATGAGAGTATGCAGACAAACTTACATTGTAAATAACCAGTGTTTGTGGCGTGCAACAAACCATAGCAACAAACTTATAACCACAATAGATCTACAAGGCTCAACACAGAATGGTAATTGAACTGGATTACTTACACTAGAAGGCGCTTGGCTTCTTACACGGCCTGCGGTGGTGTATGTGTATTGTACACCGTTCCAGGCCGAGTTGTATTCATAGAACTGTGGTGAGTGTGCATACAATCGGGTGGGCTCCCCCCCCTCCAATTCTCCTTTGGCCACGCCTCCTCGCCTATCTAGGGCCCTCCACCCCACACACGTCTCCCCACCCCCCCCTCCTCCCTCTCTCCCCCGCGGCCACACGATCCCCTCTCTTCACGCTCACCCCCCATCCCTAAGGAACCAATTCATCACACCCCGACCCCCCCCCCCTTTCTCTTCCGGCTCGCCACTCCTCTCGCGCGCTGCCACACACCTAGCGGCCCCCCCTGTGAATCTATAGCGGTGACTAAAATAATAAAAGATTATATCTCATATACTTAAAGCATAATATAAACTCAACATAAGGTTAAGGTATTACACAAAATAAAGAAACAAAATGAAACTAATATGATTACTGTAGTCTGGTAAATTTAGCTCAACTTACATACTAGTGAGTTCGGATGTAGATACAGAACCATCTCTTATGAAGTCTCACTGCGGACTACTGTGTTCACACAAGTCTTTTTCATATTACTCCACTCTTGAGCTGTCCATATCTGATATAACAGAGCGAGGAGTTTATGTAAGCTGGCTGTTTAGAGAGCGACCTCTATTAATCTTGCGTAATCTCTCTCTGTCGCGAAATGAGCGCGATGGTATATCTCTCTCTCTAGAGAGGAGTGACACTGATCCTCTATACATAGGCTGAGATCATCTAATAGTCTGGTCGGCAGTTGGGGAGAGCATAGCAGTGTAGCGGTAAATAATGACCCCTAATCAACTCTCCCGTCAATTGTCTGGCTCCACCACTATCTCTTATCCTCTCTATAGAATGACACCGAGTGTGGGACTACTCCTTGTGGGGAGGATATGCGTGTGGCATTAGCCGTATTTCTGCCATTCTGCCTCTTATTACCGCACTTCTTCGGCACACCACCTGCCTCCCTCGACACAGTGGCTGACCTTGCTTTGTCTATTTCTCACAAGTATTCTCAAAGAAAGCCATGTGAGTCGCAACAACATATTGCATTACCTTACACCCTAATATTCAATTTTTAAGTATGGCTGTTTTGATCTCTATCCTCCCCCCCCCCCCCCTCTCCCTCCCCACCCCACTTATATTTTGCTAGAAAATCATCACTATGCTTGTGATATAATGGAGATCATTGTGAGCACTAGCGTGTCATGCCCTGCAGGTGAGTTTGGTCTAATTGGGATGAGCTCGGAGGAGATTTCCGATATCTGATGCGAGCGAGATTTTTGTACCAATTCACTCTTGCACCTGCCTCAAAGGGCTGTAACCATCGTTTTTAGTGTGCTATTCCGTGCATATTGTACGCAATGAAGTTAAATTCGATACAGTGAAGTGCGCCAGAAAGCAACATTCGTGAGTGAGGCATAGCCGAGGAATATGGCGTGCGAACTTATACAGAGACAGTAATTAAAATTCTCTTTATATTGGTGCTGGCAGTCTGGCGGTGGCGTGTTAGCAACCGGATCTAGGTCTAGATTTTTACTGTCAATACCAATATCCTCCTCTACTAGCTCTAGTGATGACGATTTAATAGTATTTATGCCCTCCCGCACGGCAATGGCTCCTCTAGATGCGCGACAGTATTCTTAGTCGCAAGGATTGTCCCAGGTAGCGCGATCGCCGCGTTCACATACAAGATCCTCTCTCTGTGATATAACAAACGTATTTAGACCTCATATATCTCTGATCCTACTGTGCATTCTCCTGCTTACGCGTTGAATCTCCATTCTGGCGCGTGACAGGGTGGGTTATTCTCTAAATCAGCACAATACGAGTGTCTCTGAACGTAACTTATGCAGGCCCGGTCATGCATCATTGGTCTCGCCAGGCATCTTGGAAGTGACACAATTTCATCGTTATGCCCGTATACTTATGTACAATGTTTGCCCACGAGATGTGTAACAGTCGTCAACGTATGATTACCAAGTGAAGGGTTATATCGAGTTGTCGGAAATAGACCAAAATTGCACCGACATTGGCATATGAGGGTACCATGTGGCAGATTTCCTGTCAAGAAGTGCCCCTCTCACATAGAGTCAATACCAAACTGCGAGATACGGCGTCTGTATAAACTTAATCAGGTTTGTCGCGACATAATAGAGGTGATTAATTCGATAGTGCTCTATATTATCAAAAAATCCCCAATTCTCGCGATGGGACAATTGGTGAGTACTGGATCACGAGCAATATGCTACGGCTGGCCTGCCTCCCCAGTACATTTTCATCCATCATTTTTTAACAATTTCCGCTTCGGGCAAATTACTGCCCTGCCGGCAATGTGGTTCATTTTATTGTATGCCAGATTGCCCCTCTCTCTGATCTTCGACCGTATTAATCATAAACATATCAGTATGTCCCGATCAACACTAGATTAGGTACGAAACTTCGTGAAGTATGCTAGACAGTGGGACTGGAGCAGGAATCCCATGTCCCCATGCAATGTCGGCAATTTTGTTTGACCATGCAAACCCTATGGACTACGTGGGACGACTGTTACACTGTGGAAACATACAAGAAGGCATACGATGAAATTGGTATCCATGCCTGGCGAGGGACCAATGGATGCATACCGGAGCATGAGAAGTTAGAACCACCTGTGTTATAGAATACCACCCGGTAGCCTAGGGAAAGGTAAGGAATAGAAGGACCAGGATGAGCCTAAAATCCTTATAGGATGAGGAAGGGTGGTATTATAATTGAAGTGCACTAAGATGTCGGAGAGTAGGGCAACAATTACAAGAACATGTCCGCCAGAGGAGGATAAGATCGCAGTAAATTACAGAGGTCCTACCACAACTCCGACACAAAAAGACGGTGAGCTATTTATACTGTTTGTAAAGGTGTTTTTTGGTTTGTATAATGTTTTGGACAGTTCTCAATTTAATTCATTTGCATTATATATTGTTTACAGGTGCAAGATGATTGGACAAATTGCATGATAAAAAATTCAGCTCCACATTCAGACCCTAGGGCTGCAGCAGTAAGTGCTCCATACTCTAATCATGTTCTAAACTTGGTAATGCTTCTAAACTTTGTGATAGTTACAATTGGTAATGCTTCTAAACTTGTGACAGGCACAAGGTATGAGTCGGGACGTAGGGAAGTAGTAGGGGAAGTAGCATGGGTGGTGTCCACCCTTACCCCACAAGGAGGTAGAGGTCATTCCAAGAAGTGGACCAAGGACTAGGGGGTGGACCAAAGACTAGGGGGTAGGGGTCATTTTACCCCCACAACTGCCCCTAGTTTTTCAACTCTTGCTTCATCCAGTAGCATGGGTCAGCATACCCCAGGGTTTGGTAATGCTTCGAAGGTTAGTGGTTATATTTATTTGTTTCATATCGTTGAAAGTTGGAAGTTGGACTAATTGAAGTTGCTAAAAATTGTAAAGTTGTGACTTAATATTTGTTTTCAACTTGGACTAATTGAAAGTTGCTAAAATTTGTCCAATTTAATCCATATAATAGTTCTTTATTTTGAAACCAACTATGTTGAGTTTTTTATAGCTTTTAAGTATAGACGATATAACTTGGTAATATTTCTTAGTCTCAAGGTACTGTCCAACACTGTCCGATTGTATGCAACTCCACAGTCACAACAACCGCGCCGTGTACAACACAACCGCAGCCGGCCAACGCTTCTAGTGTAAGTAATCCAAGTTCAATTACCATTTGTTTGGCTCTATTTTTTGTTAATGCATTTTGACAACTGGTTATATTTTGTTCATGTCTCAAATCACTATTGCCTCCTGCCAACCCAAGACTTGAGCCAGCATTTGAAGGGCTGAATAGATGGTGCAGCACCAAAACCAACCTGTTGTTACTGGAGAGGATTGCTTCAAGGCCTACGTGCATCAAGATCGGGTGAGGGGTCAATGTGGCAATTTCGTGGGAAGATAGATGATACTGTTGTTGACCTAGATCCTGATACAGATGACATTGAGACATCACAATTTGGGTGGAAATCCTGGTACAGGAGGCAGGTTCATCAAGCGCCACTGACCAGAGGGGAAAAAAAGCATTGTACCGACAATTGAGAAGGCCCTTGAGATAATGGAGTCCAAGAGATAAAAAGAGGAAGAAACCAGAATGGCAGAAGTATTAGAGTGTTAGAGTGCAATCTAATGGGTGTATATAATCGTTCTATATGGATGTATATTGTTACATTGCTTTTTTTCCATATTGGGAATGTAATTTTTGTTAAGCTAAATTGCTGTTTTTCCTGGTAGACGAACAGAGTTGTTGAGTGTATTTGGAAGACTATGGTCTTTACAAACAATACTATTGGCAGGTGTTATTTTCAAACTATTGTAAATCAAAGATTTTACTTGTAATTTATATGAGGTATTGCTTGTTGAAGGATATATTGTTATAAGATTTGCCTTGTAACTGGTATGCAAAATTTATGATATGCTTGTTGAAATTAGTTTGGTCTATACCTTTTTTTTTTTTTTTTAACTCAATTCAGCGAAAAAATTTGTAATTAATTGTGACAAATAAACCCAAATGAGACATGTAAACATCTTGATGAGTCGTGTAATTAAATGTACCAATTTGACACAAAAATATTTTTCCCTTATTATAAAGTACAAATTTACATATGTGACATAGGCATACTACAAGGACTTACAGCATAGAAGGTTCATTTTGGTTTGTAACTTATATGAACATCTTATGAGAACACATGTTTCTTATTTGCTTTGTATATTCCTAATGTCGCATTTGTGTCAAGCAAATGAGAAACACAAACCAAACTCCATGTGTCATTAACCTTACAAAAAACAGATCAGTTGTAATTAACAAGGAAATCCATAAAGCAATTTCAAATAAGATTACAATAAGGGCAAGTTGTCTAATTGAATTCGATTACTTAAGTACAAGTTTTTCCCATCAACCACAAACTTCACTACAATCCTTCACGGCAACATCATCCTCCCAACACTACAATAACCTTGCCCTCTCAAACTAGAGCCGCACAACAGGCAACAACAATGTTAGAACAAAACAAATGGCCAATGTCATGCGGAAGATCTTTTCAAGTGTGCTGTATTTACTCTTTTCAAAATCTAAATGAAGACTCAATTTGGCCAGTTCGATTCCTATTGCATTCTGTGCTGGGCTATTTCAGCTTCATACTTAACCTCACGGAGTTTGGCCTCTGATTCCAGTTCATCTTCCTTCTCTCTCAACCTCCACATCACCCTCCTACAATGGTCGCACACTTCTTTATCAACCAAAGAAAATAATCACAGTGACCATCACCTTCTTTCTGCATTTACACAACGTATCAGAGGAAAAAAATTCAATTTGATGAAACCCTAATTCGCAAAAACACAAAAGCCCCAAATCGAAAATTCTCAAAAAATAAAAATACATGATTAAAATCTGTTTTACCTTGTAATTAGCACATCCAAGAAATCTTCTACCGTAGTTGTCTTTAGTCAAAGATGTCTTCATCGGTGCTTCGAGGCCGCATAGACATTTTTTCCGAGGAACTCTGGATTCGATGGATGGAGAAGACGAGGACTCTGCATTTTTTCCGAGGGACTCTGCGTTTTCATGGGCAAAGTGTTCATCACCTTCATTGACCGCAACACTTGATACATTCGACATCCTTGCAGCTACAAGAGGACTCGGATATGGAGTGGAGGCCAGCTTTGAGATATCAAGTGCAAAAAGTGGAGTCTAGCCTTCTTCTTATTGATATGTTTTCCTTTTAATGAAGCTCGTTGGAAGAAGGGCAAAATGGGGAGACCGCACTCACGTAAAGTCACGTGAGGCGCACGTGGTCACGGATCCGTCCAAACAGACGGCTCAAGATGACGGAAGGGGCTACTTTACAAGGTTTAGGTAGTTTGATGTATCTATGTGTATGAGCTGTCATTTTGGGGGGGCTAAACAAAAATGGCTGTCAGTTTGGGGGGCCAAAAAATATTTTTCCCTCATACTTTCTTTGAAGCCCACTCTGATACCATTTGTTGGGATCTTGTACATCATATGCACAGTGAAATAATCCCAAGAATCACTTCAAGAAAATATGAAAAGATCATTCTGTGAAATTAAAACAAGAGAATATCACTTTAATTGAAAATTCCGGCCACTCCTTTGCTATGGGAAATTTTTCTTTTCTTCTTGCTTTTTTCAAAATCAAGGCTACCTATAGGGATTGTTGGAACCTTTAAATATTTTCTTTAATGACTAAAGATGACGAAGAGAGTGGGCTTTAAAGACAGTGTTAGTGTGCATCTAATGCTTCACAAGCTCCTCTCTTTATAGGCTTGTGCGTGCTTGAAGATAAAGTAAAAATCAGTCTCCTAAACACACTAGGTTGGCGGCTAACCCTATCCTCTATCTCCTGGAGAAACACGACATGTGCTAGGGTTTTAACCCTAGCCGAAGTCTCCCAAAAAGTGGCCATTTACTATGATTTAATATTAGCCCATATTTTAAAATAAAACTAGCCCATACTAATAATTGAAGCTTGTCATTATGGTCAAATTATATCAGCTTCAAGAGGGACTCAAAGGAAAAAATAAAACTCCTTACCCTAGGGTTTGAACCATTTTTTCAGGTTTGAACTTCATGCGAGAATATGTTATGTTTAGGGCTTTTAAGCCTCCAAACGATTGTGAGACCTTATCTATTCACCCTAAACCTAACCCTAGCCCCTCTACACGATTTGCAAGGTTCCTAGAGGCTGCCAGTGTGTGTTTTGATAGAAGGAATGAAGTTCTAGCTCCAAATGTCTTTTTGAAATTTTCAGAGCCCTGCAATGTGAAAGAATTGTTCATTTATTGCATTTTATTCCATTGCATGTGAGTTTTACATTAAGTTAGTACCTTTGTTTATTCTTGAGTTCTTGGCCTATTAGATTGTCAAATTGCTTTGGTTCTACCGTTTAAGAACACCATTTCTAATGATTATAATGGTTTATCTTGGGAGTTTAGTATGATTTTTGTTTAAAACCAGTGTGGTTATTGGTATTGATGATTTCTTTGGGTGTGTTTGATCAATGGTTTTCATAGCACGTATTGTTTAGGTTGTAAAAGTATTTGTAACGGTGTTGCATAGGTTTAATATGGTGTTTGAGGTCGTAGATTATGTATAGGTTGAATTTTTAGGAATCCCATAACCTTTAGTAGTCTTCCCACTGTTTGAATAGGTTGTTCTAGGGTTCTGCAGTGCTCAGACTAGCCACAAATGGTCCTTGCCCTATCAGGTTTGAACCCTTTAAGCTCATAATCAATCCTAGGCTAACAGGATCAAACCTGACCAGCACAAGATCGAAACCCCTCAGACAAGTTCGAACCTAGCACTACCAAGATCAAAATTGCCCTATTCCAACACACTGTTTCGTCAGTTTTTGAGTTCTAGGTCAAGTTTTTGGTTTGGTGGAATCTTCTAACTTTAGGATTTTTCCACAGCACCTTATTGGTGAGTTTGAAGTCAATTTTAAGAATTGTTCCTACGACCAAGGTGAGTGAACCTTACATGCATACTTCTATCTGTTTTACCTTGATGACATATAATTTTGATGTATACGAAACATGTGGTCTCATTCTTTATGAAATACTTGAAAGAATGTAATATAATTATCATGCATGCATGTAAAAGATTGTACATAATTGCATCGTATGACATGACTCTGAGTCATGGGCTATGTAACACCTAAGAGAATAATTAGAAGAGTTATCATAATTGAATTAAGTTAATAAGACAAGTGGAGCTAATTACCAAAGAAAAACACTTGGAAAGTGAGAAAAACCTTAAATTTGGAGAAAATGCCTAAACCCAGAGTTTGGCATTTGAACGGGAGTTTCTCCGTTTGAATGTGATAGTCGCGCGAGTGCTACCGATTTTAAATTTATAATTAACCGCTCGCGATAGATCGTGTAACACCTCAGTTCTATATTGGGAAGAAGAGAAATAACCCACATAGAGTGGGTGATTTATAAAGAGAGTTATGAGTGTTTAGTCCCACATCGCCTAGTTATTAGGTGAAACTGGGCTTTATAAGTGATTCTAGAGAAACTCAAAAATAGACTAGTCCTTTTGGGGTTATAGCGCAGATGTGGCTAGCGCTTTTTTCTGGGTCGTTACAAATGATATCAGAGCCATCTAGTAACGCCAGGCCATATGGTATTGAAACACTGCATGACGTGGCCCTCACAAGGACGTCAGGAGTTTAAGAAAGGAAGTTGTAACACCTCGGTCCCATATTGGGAAGAAGAGAAATAACCCACATAGAGTGGGTGATTTATAAAGAGAGTCATGGTGTTGAGTCCAACATCGCCTAGTTACTAGGTGAAACTGGGCTTTATAAGTGATTCTAGGGAAACTCTAAAATAGACTAGTCCTTTTGGGGTTATAGCGTAGATGTGGCTAACGCTTTTCCCTGGGTCGTTACAGATCGTATCCCTTAAGGTAGTTCTAAAAGAGGGTATCGTCCACAGGGATTGTGTTGGTTGCTTTTGCTACAAAGTTCCTAAGATTTCTTCTAACTCAACTCATGAAAATAGATGTTTTTGGAGTTTTTAAACTTAAATGACATAAATGTAAACTTAAATGTAAATGATATGTAAAATAAAGATAAAGGTAGAAAGCAGATTATATCTAGCATGTATCTTTAACATAAGTATAATATGAGAGTGTAAAGGTTGTCAATCCTTATAACATACTCAACATGAAAATACTACTAAGAGAGAATAATAGAACATCATAGTTTTGCACTAGTCACTCACCTAACACCCTACATGTGATATAACTCGTGTTCCCTAACATACAATATAAAATCTCCTAATAGCCTACACAACTCAATGAAGAAAACGTAAAATATCATAGGTTTCCACTCCACTTTCCATCTATTCTAAGTTAATCTAAGTGTGAATTGAGCCGTGGTCCCTAGCATATCCTATCAAACTCACATAAAATCATGTCAAAAGCACCATTGCAAAGCCTATGTTCCCTCAATCAAGGATCACGAAAACATAAAATTTATTGAAGATAACAATACTTTCTCATAGACAAGAAAATATATATTTTCTCAAATGATATAACATGAAGATCAATATCCTTGGCTACACAATCATTATACAAAATGTGTAAAATCCTAACTAAACATAATCAACCCATAATCCCATGGAAAGAATTATATCAAACCCTAGAAAGGGTTAGTTTCTCATGAAAGATTTGAGAATCTCCATGGAAGAGGAGAAAACCATTTCCTAGATTTTAAGAGCTATGGGTTGAGCTTACTGCCTAAGGAAGAAAAAAATAAATAAAAACTAAGCCAATTAATACAAAAAAAAATGAGAAATCAGAACTGAACACCTCTCTCCCTCCTCCCTCTCGGATAGCACATACATATATAGGGAAAAGGGAGCCTTGATCTTTCTTAAGGAAAGATCAAGCTAAAAATCTGCAATCCAGCTGTTAGGAGTCCTCTGAGAATTGATTTCAGCACCTACAATTGACTACCATCTGCAATCTTTGATATTTTTCGAGATATTTTCATTTCTGCAGATATTTTCGTTTCTAGAAAGTTTTTGAACTTCACACGCATTTTTTACCCCCAAGATGTCCGAATCTGATCTTTCATATAAAATAGGATTTGTTCGTCTTGAAGTCTTCTTTTCAACGCCTTTAACCTTGCCTCAATCTGAGTTTTGTACTGAGAGTTATGGCCAAAACAGTACATAAAGGTCAGTTGCGGAACTGATATGCAGTTTTTGGATTCGATTGCGATTGATCCAAGCTTCCTTGCGATCGATCCAAGGGCATTCTTGAGCTCTTCCAGCTTTCCCTTATACATTTTGAGCCTATTTTGATGATTTTTCTTGTGTTTTCCAATAGGTCATATAAAATAAGATAAACACTAAACACAACAAAATATTAGATTTACAATACAAACTAAGGCTTAACATATGTGAGTTAAAGAGCTTGAATGTATAACATTCAATGCTTATCAGAATGGAATGTTCTAGAGGTGATACAGAATGTTCGATTCGTTAGGGCGTTCGAACAGAGTTGCGAACGGGCATGGGACAGAATGTCTCGTTTGCTGGAGTGTCCTGAACGGGGTAGCAAACGGTGAAGGCCAAAATGGTTCATTCGCTAGGGCGTTCGAACAGTGTTGTGAATGGGCATGAGACAAATCATCTCATTCTCTACTGGCGTTCAAATGAGACCTTTGATTTGGTCCTTGTGCAGGTCCCAAGAGGCACGCTCAAATAGATATTTAACCCATATATAGAAAGCATGCAATATTAACATGCCACCAAGCTAAGATTAGTCCATTGACATGGATGATCACCCTAGTGCTTGAATAGTGAGTTGGATGAAATAAAATTATTACTTTGATGCTTAGAAAGCGAGCAAGTAATTATCTTGGCACTTAAGGAGCGTGCAAGATATATTTTTTGGAATGTCTCCTTCCCTTGGCTAAGATGAAACTTATAAGAGTGGCACATGAAGTCTTTTTCAACTTCATTTAACACACATATCCTAACCATAGTTAAAACATTGAGTAATTTGGACCTTAGGGTTGGTTGGAATAAAGTTGGGCTTGAACAGGATGTGTTTTCGTCTCGAAAAGACCCCTCAAAGGGAGGATCTATCCTTAGCCCTCTTTGATCCTAGGGTTTAGGATACCCTAAGGTTTGAACCCTTTTTTCCAGGTTCGAACCTCATGCGAGAACATGTTATTTTTAGGGCTTTCAAGCCTCCAAACGAATGTGAGACCCTATATATTCATCCTAAACCTAACGCTAGTCCCTCTATACGATTTGTGAGGTTCCTAGAGGTTGCTAGTGTGTGGTTTGAGAGAAGAAACAAAGGTCTATAGTTCCAAAGGTCTTTTTGAAAGTTTCTAAGCCTCACAATGTGAAAGAATTGTTCATTTGTTGCGTTCTATTCAATTGCATGTGAGTTTTATGTTAGGTTAGTACCCCTGTTTGTGTATTCTTGAGTTCTTGGCCCATTAGATTGTCATATAGGCTTGGTTCTACTGTTTAATCGATTAGGAACACCGTTTTAAATGATTATAACCATTTATCTTGGGAGTTTAGTGTGATTTTTGTTTGAAACCAGTGTGATTATTGATATTGATGATTTCTTTGGGTGTGTTTGATCAATGGATTTCATAGCACGTATTTTTTGGGTTGTAAAAGTATATGTAATGTTGTTTCATAGGTTAAATATGGTGTTCGAGGTCGTATATGTGTCTAGGTTGAATTTTTAGGAATCTCATAACCTTTAGTAGTCTTCCATGCTTGAAATAGGTCGTTCTAGGGTTTTGGAGTGCTCAAGATGAGCCAAGAATGGTCCTTGCCCAGTCAAGTTTGAACCTCTTCAACTAAGGATCAATCTTGGGCTAACACGATCGAAACCCCTCAGACAGGTTCAAACCTTTCACTACCAGGATCGAACCTACCTTGTTCTAGCACCTCATTTCGTTAGTTTTTGAGTTCTAGGTTAAGTGTTTGGTCCAATAGAATCTTCTAACATTAGGATTTTTCCAGAGCACCTTATTGGTGAGTTCAAGGTTGATTTTAAGAAGTATTCTTACGACAAAGGTGAGTGCTCGCTTGGATACTTTTATCTATTTTTTCTTTATGACATATTATTTTGATGTATACGAAACATACATGATCTCTACTTGCATGGAAATAGTTTTTTCATAAACATGTGGACTCATTCTTTATGCATATGAAATACTTGAAAGAATAGAATAGGTATATCATGCATGCATGTAAAAGATGGTACAAAATTGCATCGTATGATATGACTATGAGTCATCATGATTGAATTAAGTTAATAAGACAAGTGGAACTAATGACCAAAGAAAAAAACTTAGAAAGTGAGAAAAACCTTAAAATTTGAAGAAAAAGGCCTAAACTCAGAGTTGGCATTTGAATGGGAGTTCCTTCGTTCAAACGGAACATTCTAGAGCTGATACAGAATGTTCTGTTCACTAGCATGTTCGAATGGAGTTGTGACTGGGCATGTGACAGAATTTCTTGTTTGATGAAGCGTCTTGAATTGGGTAGCAAATGGTGAAGGCCAAAAGGGTTCGTTCGTTAGTGCATTCGAACAATGTTGCAAATGGGCATGGGACAGACGTCCCATTCTTTGATGGGGTTTGAACGAGACCTTTGATTTGGTCCTTGTGCGGGTCTTGTGTTCTCTGAAGTTGTAGAAAGCATGTATATGTGTGTAAATAAGTTGTATGATATATAGATATGTATTACTTAGGTAGGTTTATATGTATATGTTTCCAAGCGGGAGACTGGATTGTGTACATATATTCACAACTAAATAGCATGTTTTAAGGGTTTTCATAACTATAGTGTTTACTTCATCAACTACGAAATGTTTTTAAAGAAAATGTAAAACCCAAAGGTAGCTGTTATTGTAAACTAATGGTAGAAAGTGAAAAGTCAACTCAATGTAGAAAGTAAGTAGTTTTTATATTTGCTGAGACTGTTGACTCATTTATCTGCTCAATGCAAACGTGGTAATCCTACGATCTCATAGATAATGTTGTTGATGCAGGTATTGAGGGTATCAAGGAGGATCCGACAACCTTGTACTTGGCTACTATGATTAAGGCCATAAGATGCTGGATGTTAGTGGAGTCAGACTATTAGCTAGTCCATCTTTTGGGATTGTATATCTTTTGTTATATTCATAAATACTTATGATGTACATGGCATTGTGTCTCATGTAATAATTTTGTATAGCCATTTTTTTGTATGTAAAAGATACAAAGTTAAAGCTTAAAAAAATATAGATGTTATTTTTGCTTTGTGTATTCTGTAGCATTACATTTGTTGCTTCCGTTACGATGTTATAATCTCTGATATGATATGCTCATGTTATGATATGCTATTAAGTATGTATAGGTTATTGTGAAAATTGGGTTAAAATTTTTTTATTGAACTGGGTTGCCACAAGTTACCGTTATATAGGCAAAGCCTTATGCTCCAAATAGTGTTTATGGTTTTGCCATTTGATCGCAAGGGCTAGATAAGTGACCTGTGCAACCATGTATTCACGGTGTTCACGTCATCATTAGTAGTGTGGGCTACCTGGGGTTATACCCGGTCGGGTTGCTAATTGGTGGCAGCTATTGTATGCACCCTTGCACCGATGTTGTACTAGAGGTTATTACAAAAACACACAAACCCTACCAAGAAGTGGTTAACGGCTTGAATAGACCATATGTAGTTAAGCTCTAATGATGTTATTTATTGCTTGTCATGTATCTATATGTATATTACATCGCATTCTTGCATAAACATCTGGACAATAAACTATCTTACACGATTATATTTTTAATATGGAACTGTTTTTATTAAACTCTTGAGTTCACTAAATTGAGAACTGCCTTCCATGTGTTCTGACTCACTAATTTGTGAGCTTACACTTATTTTCTTTCCACTTGTAAAACATGTTTGTGTTTTACAGCTAGTCAGCAGTTAGATAACAAACCCTACGAGAAGATATGTGAATGTGGATGATCTAGTCAGGCTAATCTTTGAGGATATTGAGCCTAAATTGTTGAACTCCATGTGGAATGAGTACAAGGCAAAGCTTGGTGAATTTATCGACGTGTTAGTATACTGTGTTCGGTGTTGACCGAATATCAAGGAATGCTCATTGAAGACATGGATAATTTAAAGAGCTCGTATTCTTAAAAATAGTTTAATTTTATTATAATATTTTGGGGAACTTGCCTTATTTTATGATGTTTTAAGGTTATTTTTTAGGAGTTTGTTATGACTTTGATGTTGAAGTTTAATTTATGTAAGGACTTTGGAGACTTAGTAATATGTTCTGGTAATTGAGTGCTTATGGTTTATTTTAGAGAGCTATCTTGTGTAAGTATTTAATTTTCCGTTGCATATTTTAATTCAGAGTTAACAGTAAGAGATTCATTAAGGCTTATTTACATGGTAAATATATCTTCAAAGGTGCACCAAGTTAACTATTAGTTAATTATTTTCGGGGGCGTTACATTCATGAAGCCTGAATAAAGCCGAATGTGAGATCTTAGATAGGCGCTCGACAAACAAATGTGCTAATAAACTCAAGTTAGGACGCCTTTATGACGACTAGACTAAGATATGTATGAGTATGACGTTTGAGTGTGACAAGCCCAATTGAGTGGGAGCTATGCCGCAACATACATTTCATATTATATGTGCTACAAATGACCAATTAAGGGATTGACAAGAAGAATCCCTACTTCGTCCCTATGTGACCCCTAGTGAACCAAAATGATGGCCTATACTATGCCCTTAGAACTTAGAACTATGTCATGAAATGGATACTTGATGTTGCTACTTTAGCATGTTATCTTAGGACCATGATTAATACGGTCTGGCGGAGCATGTCTAAGAAAGCAGTTAAGTCTAAATGAATTGACATAGTGTCTAGGGTAGATTGTTTGAAGCACACCTTTTGTTTTTGATATAATCATGAGCATATTACATGGTATGAGGTCGAGCATTGCTCTAAGCCATAAGTTCATAAGGGAAAAATTGCTTGATCTGGTGTGATCAAATGGTCTTGAACATAAACAAGATATAATGTGTGATGTGCTATATTAATTAGATAGTAACTTAATATAGCACTCCTATCCTATGCCTTCTCGTCAAGTCGTATGTTTCATTTTCTGTGTAAAGAGATGATTAGATGAGAGATCAAGAAGAGTGGGAGATGTTGAAAATTAATGGAACATCAACATGAGTTAGTAGAGTTAAAATCCAAATTGAGACCAAGGAGTCAGTGAGGTGGTTATTTGATAACTCCTACTAATTTGGATGAGAGTAGTCCTCTGCTTTTTCTCTCTACTAGAATTCATCCCTTCTTAAGACTCTAATAGAGAGATACTATGTTGATTATAAGACGACAAAGCATATGGTTATACACTTAAAAAATAAAGAAAAATTTATGTCTCTCTCTACATACATAATTTCTAAGGTAATCATCAAGAACCCTAGAATTTGAAGTGTAAAAACTCTAACGAGACTCTAGTAGCCTCCTAGGTAACGATGAGAAGCTCTAATTCGTGAGATCATGCATTGGATGTAAGCTCTAAGAATTCGACCAATTGGAGATTCGTTTGGAGAGGAGTATATTGTATAATCGTCGTTTGATGGAATTAAAAACCCCAACAATTAATTGAGAAAACCCAAACCATAGTGGCCATTTTAATATATATATATAATATATATATATATATAATATATATATATATATATATTAATATATATATATAATAGTATATATAATTATATATATATATATATAAAAGAAACTTCACAGAGACTCCTTGAACTTCTACGTAATTTGAAGAACCCTCCTCAATATTTGATTTTTCTCAGTTTCACCCCTCAAACTTTTAATTTTTATCAGAAAACCCATTTCCGTCTGTTTTTACCATTCAAATTTTTTAAATTTTCAAATATTCCTGTATTTTAACAAAAAAAAAAATTATAAAAAAAATCTAAACCCTAAAATGAGGGATATTTATTTTGAAAATTTCAAAAAATTTTAACGGTAAAAACAGACGGAGATGAGTTTTCTAATAGAATTTGAAAATTCAAAGGGTAAAATTGAAAAAAATCAAAAATTATAAAATTTTTTTTAAATCGCATGAAACTTCAGAGGGTCTTTATAAAGTTTCCCATATATATATATATATATATATATAATATATATATATTATATATAATATATATAATATATATTTCATTTATTAGTCTAAAACGCGGATCAGACCCTTGGCCAAAACAATTAATCAACATTATCCAAACCGTTTTCGCATTCAGACTGGGACAGGTGTCACACCCACAACGCACCGTCACGTTTCCAAGTGCCCAACACAGAGACCAAAGACAAAGCTTGGGAGAGTGTCTCGGGCTCGGTTCGAGATGAAGAAATCTCTGATTCACACGTCGTGTCTGACCCCCTTTGTGTTGCTTATTAGCTCTCGTCATATAATTTCGTTCCTCTTCCTCGTCATCCTCATACACAAACATTTCCTACCAGAAATAAACGAGACACACACAGAAAGTAAGGCCTGTCCTTTCTCTCTCTACCTTAGTACTACTATATTGGCCGGGTTGCATTTTTTTTTTCCTTTTAAATTTATTTTCATGTTTGTTATTTTAGATATATATTTTTCTTAGTTTTATGAATTGGGTAGGTGAAAAATGGCGAGCTCAGTGGAGAGGGAGGGTGCAAGAGAGGAAGTTGTTTCCGTGGAACTCCCTGCACCTCCTGGCTGGAAGAAGAAGGTCTTTGTCTTTCTCTATGCTATTTTTTTGCACTATTTTGCTTTATATGAATTTCACAGGTCTTCGTTTCTTGAATTTTTGGTGACTATTCTGCTTCAATTGATGTTTATATGTTGAAATATGACGTGGGTTGGTTTATTTTGTAAAATTGTGTGCTTTTGCGGTGGAATTTGGGAATGCGGTGATGGTAAGCTAGCTAGGGTTTGTTTTTGTGTGTATCATTAAATTGTGGGGAATTATGAGTAATTATACTTCCAAAGTTTATATTAAATCTTCTGCGAGTTTATATGCTCTGAATTTTATGGGAATTCCTAGTTTCGAGTTCTTGTTTTATTTGTGTGATGTATTCGGCCACTCTGAGCTGGTCCTTCTGTAAAGTTTTGCGGAAACGTGCCAAAATTAAAGAGAATTTTGTTATTTTTTTGTATTTTTTTTCCTTTAGTCCTGCTGAGGTCCTTCTTTTTAAACATTCATTATTCTTACTAGCTTTTTTTTTTTTGGGGTGGGGGCTTTGACAACTGGGCAGTGGTTTATTTGAAATTCTGCTCTTATCCCATTTATGATTTTTTGTCTTTGGAACTATTTATGTACTTTTGGTTTTTTTTTTTTTTGAACTGCTGCTTTCTGGGTTCTGTTTTGGTTCTTTTGAATAGAAGGGCTGCATTTAAAGACCTTTTCTTTTTTTTTTTTTTTTTTTTTTTTTTTTGAAAGTGATACTTATGACGAAAAAAGCTTGCTTTTATTAATTATATATGGGAATATGAGCTGGTAATACTATGATGTTCTCAGTTTTTTTCATCATATACATTGGACTATTGGAATAAATGGCACTGATGCATTTGTGGCATCGAGTTGTTTAACTTACTAGAGGTAGAGCTTTTGTTTCTTGGATAATCATCCCTGGGTTTGGCTGCTAACATTTTGGTGTAGCTACGTGATAAACTAAATGCTAGTCTTGTTGCTTAGATTTATTCTTGTATGCTGGAGGTTCGTCTAATTTGCAAAAAAGATCACTGGACTAGTTTATCTTTTATAACAAAAGATTAAACAGACTTGTATTCATCTCTTCCTAGAATAACATAAGCTCGAGGGGAAAATAAGAATTACTTGGGAAGCTTCCATTACTTGCCACCTGCTGCTGAAGTACTTGGTGAACAATAATTAATGATCTGATGATAAATGACCATACATGGAGGAATGCTACATGTCATGAAGTTTATGTTGCAAGCTTAAATTATCAGTTATAGATGATAAGCTGTGGTGAAATCTGCTTATGAATTATTGCTTCCCCACCCCCTCCCAACTTTCTTATGTGCTTGACCTCAAGCTGACATGAACCCCTCATGCACAAGCTCCATTTGACTCTTTTGTTAGCGTATTTAATACAAAGATTTGTAAGTTGGTCTTAACCCTAAGAGTGATGGTTTCCACAAGGGTAGATCTCTCTCTCAGCTTATCAGTTATAGATAATAAGCTGTGCTGAAATCTGTTTAAGAATTATTCCTCCCCCACCCCCTCCCAGCTTTCATATGTGCTTGACCTCAAGCCAACATCAACCCCTCACGCTCAAGCTCCATCTAACTCTTTTGTTAGTGTATTTAATTCAAAGATTTGTATATCAGTCTTAACCCTAAGAGTGATGGTTTCCATAAGGATAAATCTCTCTCTTTCTCTCTCTCACATTCTTAACCCCGAGAATGATGGTTTCCGTTGAGAAAAGCTCAAGTGGAGTATGTACTTTTGCTAGATGAAGTTGATACAGATAGATAACCCCTATCTATTAGGTGAAGATTGGATTGTTTGATCCTATTGCAAGTACTTATGTTACCAAAAGTTAAGCTAACTGTAGGTAAAAAGCAGATACTTTGACTTATAGTATTGATCTTATAAAAAGTTTCAAGGAGTAATGATTTCTAGCAATTAACACTAGCTCAGGATCACAAGGAATGAATTTCATTTTTTTTTAATGCAATTGATTGCTTAATAAGTTACTCCCAGCACCATGGAGCTTGCTTTGCCTATTGAGCTTAGCTCTTTAAGCGGCCAATCTGGTTTTCAGGCTTAGGTTTGGGGGGTTTGATTTGGCAAATGAGCTCAAAGATGCTCTTAATTAGATGGGCCCAAGCCAGGATTGAACAGAGGCTTGAGCCACTCAGTTTGTTGCAAATATGAAACATTTTATGTATATTTGTTCAGTCATAGTTGGTAGTAGCCAGTGTTTCAGGGTGAGACACTTGATCAAGTCCTTAAGAAAAGTAAAATTTTTGCCCGTTTTAAATCATAGCCAATCTTATGGAATGTAATTGATTTATATAATCTAGTTGGCCTTTTAATAATCCATTCACGTGCTTCATGTTTGTAGTATATACCAATTCTTCATAGCAATTGATAAAGGTATCAGTGGATGGAGAACCAACGCTATAATAGCCATAATTTGATTTGCTAAGATTAGGTTGGATTTTACTTGATGAACATTTTTGAGATATTTAGTTTTTCCAAAATGTAATATAATTACTTAGCCAAAAAACATATAACTTTAATATTTTATTCTAGGTCTGATGTATGTAATAAGTTCCATTTTTGGCAATAAATGTATTGAGCATGTAGATTGTCATATAAGATGTGACCCTATTGCTTCAAATCTTAAGATCTTTTGCTTATTGAATAACTCTAGGGCAGATTTCATGGAAAGAGGGGATGCCTTTCCATGCGCACTTCATAGAGATTGTACCACCTTAACTTCCTTATTGATCCAAACAAAGTTAGTTTTGTCCCTTATTCAATTCCACATCTATTTTCCAGCCCTCTAAACCAGTTGCGGAGCTGAATCAGAATTAAGTTGACATTCTCTGGCTGAATGAGCTCTTAATTTGAAAACAGGTGTTGCTTGACTATCATTGACATTGTTTACCATCTTATGAGTTAGATTTGGGTGGTTGGCACAACCAAAAAATAAAATAAAAAGGAGTGTAATGTGGTGCATGGAGGTTTGACTTGGGTGGTTGGCAAGTTAGTCACACTCTGCCAAAATGGCTAGTAAAGTTGCAATTGTAGTGCTCTAGAATTGCTTATAATGTATCATCTAGTAAAAAACCAACGTGAACTTCGAACCCATTAGTACCTTTATAATCTACCAACTCAATGTGGGCAATTTATTTTTCCAATGTGGGACAACTTTAATTTTGCATTTTTTTTCTAATCCACTGTTAGGTTTCTGTGCCAGTTAGTACATGGTGCTCTATGTTCAGCTGCAGCATAATTGAATCAGAATAGTTTTGTTGAATTTTAAGTGCATGAGCATGGGTCTATACTATGGTCTAAACAGCAGTCCAAATAGATCTGTCTATTAACTATGATGTATAACAATCAATGAATTTAACTCCACGTCTCAGTAGATTTTTTGAATTTGATCTATAATCCACAGTAAATTTTAGCAATTTCTGTATCTAATTTTTTATGCGCATGTCTGTCCAATGCATTGTTAGTTCTTTTTGTTGGTCTATTAATTTTTTTTTTCTGAGCTGTTGGTGTTTTAATTGAATGCTTGAATGTAACATACAATGATCTGTGTTCATTTGCAGTTTTTTCCCAAGCAAGGTGGAACCCCGAGAAAAAATGAGATCATATTTACATCTCCAGCAGGAGAGGAGATTGTTAGCAAAAGACAATTGGAACAGTACCTGAAAGCACACCCTGGTGGTCCAGCAGTTTCGGAATTTGACTGGGGCACTGGCGAGACCCCAAGGAGATCAGCAAGGATTATTGAGAAGGTCAAAACAACTCCCCCTCCAAAAAGTGAGCCACCGAAGAAACGGAGTAGAAAATCATTAGGTTCAAAGAAGGATAACGAAGACAAAGAAGCTGCACCTGAAGGAGCTGAGGGGACAAAAGAAGTTCACACTCAAGATGCTGAAAGAATTAAAAATGATCATGCAGATGCAGAGATGGAAAAGGAACAAAATCAAGATGACAATAAAGCACAAGATGCTGATACCAAAACAGAAGCAGCTCCTCCTAAAGAAGGTAAAGTTGGACAAGAAGTTAATATACCTAATGATGCTGAAGAAAGCAAGAAAAGTGCTGAAGCAGAGCTGGAAATTTCGAAAGGGACACTTGGTGGAAAGGAAGTTGAGGTTTCTGAAGTAACTATAGATAAAAATGAGAAGTTGGAGGGTGCAAATGTTCAAGAGAAGGCCCTGGAACCACAGGTTGAGGCAGAGAAAGAAGATGGGTCTCGGCAACAGGACAAAACTGACACAGCTGCTGGCGATGAGAGAAAGTATAAAGCGGAAGAAGAGGGCAAAGAGAAAGATAACACAAGTGCTCTTGAATCTGAAGGAGAAATCAAGGAGAAATCAGTTACAGGGAACAATGATGAGCACAACACAGGTGTTCATGAAAACAGCAACAAGGTCGAAGGAGAAGTTATTGAAAATGGCAGCCACGGTGAGGCACGGGAGGTCAAGCCTTGAATATAAACTTGGCTAACTGGATGCTGGCTTCTCTTCCCCTTAAATCTGCGGGAATATAACTGTAGCTTCAATGTTATTAATGCTGTTAATGTTAGTGATCTCATTGTTCATTGAGACATCCATCTATACATTCATAGACTAGGCCTGTTATGTACCATCTGTTGTTGTACTGGGAAACATGTAGCTTGCAGTGACCTTTGTAAAATTGTGGTGTAAAAATAATTGTAATGTGACACTGTTATGCAGTCTTGTATTAATGTAGATCCTGGAACGGTTGCTTATGAAACACGTTAGTTTAACCTGATGGCTGAGAAACTTCCACATTTTCAGGTGATTTAGCTGATTTAGCTGATGACTGGTGCAGGTTCATAGGCAAGAAAAGCAGTAAGAGAGAGTCAGCCAAGAAATGCTTTCATGTTTATTTTTGGATGAAGTTTAAACTGAAGGAAATTACTTCTGTGCCTTCTTCCATACAAGAGAAGACTGGTTCAGCAATGGGAGTCATGGTAAATGGCCTAGATCAATCAGAACAAAGTAGACGATCTGGAAAAATGTAATCATATTTTAAACCGTTTTAGCCTTCTAGTAGTAATTTTGAGTGGCCTCCATGATTGCAGATTTGTGCAGTGGGTGGTCACCAAAACCAACAAACTTCCCTTCAATTAATTCCAAGTATTAAGGATGATGATGTCAAAATTTGAAAGAATAAATTACACTGAGCAATAAATTACAACTCTTATGAAACAATAACAGCCTGTTGATCTGGAATTGTAAGGACTAACTGATCCGACTTCAATAGAAAATTTGTGGTCTATTCCTGTTCAAAGCCCCTTAAGCTGTCCGACAAGCCCGGTTAAGGCTGTCCATTTCTGAAATGCGCTTGCTGACGACACAAAAGCAAGTTTGGAGGAGTCAACATCATTACGAGTAACTGCAAAGCAAAAGCATAGGTTAGTCATGTGGGTACCATAGAAATATTGGCACTGATCTTTTGTTAATGAGATTCCACAATAAAGTTAAATTATTAGTTATTCTAAAAGTTTAAGCCGATAAAAAATGATTGATTTAATCCCTTAATTAATATTCTAACACTCTTCCTCATGTGTGGATTCAAACTCTTTCTTAATAAGTGAAGTCCAACATATAAAATATTTAACTGAAATAAATGTAAATTAATGGAGATAAGGTTCCAAGTTACGACCTTTGTTCTCATACCGTTAATCACTACTTATCTTAAAAGTTCAAGCTTTTAAGATAAGTGATTTAATACGGTATCAAGTCTGATCTTATAAGGTGAAATTCATAGTGTTTTGATGTCACCTGAAGGACTGCAATGGAGCATGCGGGATGCAATTCACATTTCATTGAAAGATAAACTCACCTGACGATATCAATGAAGCTAGTGAAGAATTAAATGTATCCACTTGAGTTTTCTCTTCAGGACTAGAGCTCAGCTGTTGGGAGGTACAGAAAGCAAATAATCAGAAGGCTATAGCATATAGACCATTGGAAGAAGACATCATGCTGTCCTTCACAAAAGATTCTCACCCTGAAAATCACAACTTTGTGACAGCATTGCAATTTTGCAAGCAATTGAAGAAGTGGTGGTCATTTGGTTTTCAGCTTGAATAAGTAACTAAATCGTCCACATGATTTGTGATTTTCATGAATGGGGGCTTTTGTGAGGAATAATAAAGTTCTTGTCTAGACTACTGCAAGTAGTAATGTAATAATCCAGGGTGACCTTGGTGAAGGCTATATTGGCCTTCTTAACCCAATCAGTATCAGTGCTTCCCCCAAGAACTGAACTAGCTGTAGATAGATCGTTGTTGTCAATGGCTTGACCAACTTTGCTCAGCTTGAACACCAGATCCTGCAGAAACCCTGCAAAACATCATTTTCATCGTGATTTGTTAGGAGTTGAAGAAGTTGAAAGACACTCTTTGCAGCTGAATTTGATATCATCATGCAAAACAATATATGACGAGGCTCCATTAAATCAATGGGGTGAGTTAGTTTACTTGGTGCAGGAAAGAAGAGTAAACTAAAAAGAACAACGATTAAGCTTCTCAAATCTCACACCAACAAGATAATCAATAGGGGCGGGGTAGAATTATTAAATCATCATCTATCCCAAAGCTTAAGCTTAGAGGAATTGATGAATTTATCATTGAATTTACACTCTAACACTCTCCCTCACGTGTAGGCTCAAACTCTCCCTTAATGATTGAGGTCTAATATGTAAAATATTTAATTAAAATAAAGAGGGTTGAATTAATAAAAACAAAATTTAAACTCGAGACCTTTGTTCTGATACCATGTTAAATCATCATTGATCCCAAAAGCAAGCACACTTGAATAATGAGTGTGTGATTGTATTTATAGAAGATTTACAAAGGAATAAATACAAATACAAAACGTTATAAAGCAAATGCTAATCTTTACAAAACGTTACATCATTTACTCCATAATGTTACAGAGTGAATGCTATCGAGTTAATGAGAACCGTTATAGAGTTAATGGTAATCATTACAAATGGAATTCAAAATTGTTGTACGTTATCTTCATATGTCTCAATAAGAACATGTTAAATCATCGATAATTCCAAATATTAAGCTGATAAAAAAATGGTAAATTTAATCAATACTTTAACACTCTCCATTGAAGTCCGATACATAGAATATTCAATTGAAATGAAATGTGAATTATGAAAACAATGTTCAAACTCATAACATTTGCTATGATATTAAATTAATATTTATTCTAAAAGCTAAAGCTAATAAGATACGGTAGATTTAATCATTTCATCAATACTTCAGCAAAACATAATCACTTTCCAATTCTTCAGTTTATTGTAGTTAGAAGGAAACCAACCAGGGTCGCAACTTAATTCTATATCAGATTATCGAATTACTCCGTCTTTTAGTGGTGAGAGCGCAATTCAATGCAGCAACACACAGCTTCGAACAATTGTGCATGTAAATTGCAATACTTTCTTCACCCCTGAGGAAATGTCCAAAGGCCTCGATCCATAGTTTCATTTCAATTTTTGACAGTTACAGAATTAAAACCTTCAAAACAGAATATGCTGTCCCTGAAATTAACAGCAACCCTAACCAACTTTCTTTTCCATGAATCAAATCCCTAACATGAATTAACTGTTAACAAACTCTATGACAGATTATAAATGTACAGAACCTGTTTCTTTGTTGGATGAGCTAATGACTCCTTGCCTTTCAAGCCTTTTTTTTCTGTCCTGTTTGACCTTTTCCAACAGCTCCTCATCGTCGTCGGCCTCCAGAATCGCCGCATTAGCATCGGAGAAGCCTTTACCGGCGAACAAGAAGGAAAAGCTGGTGATGAAGCAGATGGAAAGGCCTCGTTTGGTAAGATTTGGAGAGAGTGGTGTTGAATCACTGACGGCCTGGCATATTGGTAATTTTCTCTTTGCATTGTGTTTGTAAGGGCAAAATACTGATGGTGAAGAGGAAGAAGAAGACGGTGAAGAGAAAAGATGAGAAGGAAGGAAGGTGGTTGCAGTTGGGAGAAAGGCTGTTGCCATTTCTTTCTTTTCTTTTTACCTTAATTTTCTGCAACTTTTGGTGGGAGTTTTTGCAGTTTGGAAGTTTTTTGAGGATAAGGTTGCTCATTGCTGGATTCTGTTATCTGATCCTGTCATTTTTTTGATTGCTTGAGGGCATAATAGTCATCTAAAAAAGAAAGCTGATTAATAGTATTTCAACATGTCGTTTAGTACGCGAAATAATCATTTCATCAAGAAAAATAAGTAGTTATTTTTGAGAATAATGAAGAGTGAAATGTAATAATTATTCATATTCATTGGTTTAGTGACAATATATATGTTTTAATGGGAATTGAATCAAAATCAATGAAAAAATTTCACTTTATTTATTTTTTTTAAAAAAAAAATTAATGAAACTACAGAGGGTGTGCAACCACCCCCAAATGCGTCGGGGTTGGTGCTGAGGTGACCACCAAGAGGGTCGTCGGGGGTGGTGTGATCACCCTCGTGTTTTATAGTGGGTGGCTGACAACCACTCACTGAAACCCAACGTTTTTTTTTTTTTTTTAAGAAGAAAATAAAAAATTAATGACTTTTTTTATATTTGGGGCAATTGTTGTCAATTCCTCATAAAATAACTATTTCTCTCATTTTTTTAAAGGAATAAATATTTTTCTTCGTAAATGAATAACTATTTCTTGGCATAAGCCTTTACCAAATAAAAGAATGGTATTCTATAGAAATAATCATTTCATTCCAAGGTTCTATTTCACAAACCAAACATGACCTTAAGCTTTTGAGATGGGATTTTGGAGTAAAATAGTGCTTTTATCTTATGCTTTGTTTGTTTTGACAAAAAATATTTTATACGGAAAACATTTTCCTGCGTTTGACAGGTACGAAAAAATCACAAATATTTTTTTATATTTTCAATCAATCATATTTTCCAAGATATCGTCGAGATCTCATCGTGACTTCGTTGGGACCTCGTTGGAACCTCGTCGAGACACCATCAAGATCTCTCTAGGACTATATCGAGACCCCGTTAAGACCTGTTGTGACATCGTCAGGACTCTACTAGGACTCGTCAAAACACCATCGTGACCCTGCCAAGGCGTGAAAATGATGGTGTCTTAGTGAGGTCCCGACAGAGACACGATGGGTCCTGACGAGGTCCCAACAAGTCCCGGCAGTGTCCTGATGAGGTCCCGACGGAATCCCGACGGTGTCACAACCGGTCCTTGCGAGGTCATGACAAAGTCTTGACGGTGTTCTGGCGGGGACATGATAGTACCCAATAGGGTCTCGATGAGGTTCGGATGAGGTCTTGACGGTGTCTCGATTAGAACACGACAATACTCAATGGGGTCCTAATAAGGTCCTAGCGGGGTCTTGACGATGTTCTGGTGGGGTCTCATAGATTTCGATGAGATCCCAACGATGTTCTGGCGGGGTCTCGATAAGGTCTCGGTTGGGTTTCAATTGGGTTTCGACAATGGTCTAGCTAGGTTTGGAGGTGTTTTGGTTGTGGTCTAGTGATTTGAAAATGTGAAGTTCAAACTCGAAAAATAGTTTACGATTTTAAAAAAAGAAAACTATTTTACAGAAATTAATAAGCTTTTTCGGTCAAACTGAAAATAATTTCCGTTGACTATTATTTTTCATCGCACCAAAACACCGAAAAATACGGAAAACATTTTCCAGAAATCATTTTACGCCGTAATTATGTTCAACTTAGGATCTGTTTCAATTTGCGATTTTAAAAAGTCAGATTTATAAATGAGATTTTTAAAAACATATTAAACGTTGATAAAATCATAATTTAGCCTTTAAAATTGCTCGTTTTAAAAAATGTATTATCTTTCTTGCAATTTGAACCGCACATTTTTCTACGTTTTTTTAAATCGTAAATTTTTAAAAATGTACTCCTAAAGATATCTTTTATGAGATTTAATTTAAAATACACTTTTAATCTACGAAATTGTAGTGTCAAATACACTCTCAATCAAACAAATTTGTATGCAGTTTTGTGAAACATTTCTTAAAAAACATACATTTGACATGTCAATAAATATGCTAAATTTATATCTTGTTAATATAGTTATTTAAACTTCACTAAAATAAATATTTATGATTTACCTTTTATAATTTATCAACATCTGAAGTGTTGTCCCAATTACATAAATAATGTTGTCTTTGTGTTTAATATAAAATATTTTTTTATTATTTTATTGAGACCTAAGGCTGAATTCGAGCACATTCGAGGCGTTTATCATAGACTGGAGGAGGCCCAAGGCCTTGGCCACAACGACATTAGAAAAAGCTTGGGATTAGGGAATGATGAGTAGTAGGGGAAAATGGTTCACGCTTTTGAGAAGTGTATGTCGTTTTTCCCAATTATCTTCTTTGGCTTTGCATGCACAGAAAAATAATTTTTGTTGACCACTATTACTGTAAGGACAATGTGAAAAAACTTTTGATGAATTTTTGTTAAGCAGTAATATATACGGTGGAGTGAGTTTGTGATTGTTTTACATAAGGTTATTTTTTTATTTTATTTTCAACATTGCGTCCCTAGCTAACTTCTATTTAAATAACGTAAGGCTGGCTTGGCGGAATAGTTGTCTCATATCATTAGTTTTTATCAATAAGAATATTATGGGAAAAAAAATTTCTTCAATTGTAGCTTATAATTCTTAAATTTTTTAAGATTTATAAAAGGAGAAATGATATATATCAGCCCAGGCTGATTCAATAGTGAATCAGCCTGGGCATTGATGAGAATTAAAAAAAAAAAAAAATTATTTTTTTAATCATGGGACCCACGAAAATTACTGTTCACATGTCCAGGCTGATTCACTGTTGAATCAGCCTGAGCTGACGTGAATTAGTGCTCTTATAAAAGAGTAGTGAGTTTTGTGTTTCATATTCAACTTCTTACTATGCCATGCTACATCAATTACAATCAAATTGAATAGTTACGTGGCTAGGATACTAAATTAGAAAACCCTGGAGAGCTTGCCTATCCCTCCTCCACTCCTCGTGAGTTTTTGTTTTTGTTTTTTTTTTTTTCATTTACTCTTCATTTCCTATGTTGGAAACCGCCTAGAGAGTAGGAACCTTCTCTCTTCTTTTGTTTGCAACTTGAGAGTCAAATTTACCGCGTTCCGCCCATCTTCACCGCTCATGCGCCACACCATCTCCATCTGTAGCCACGCATGTACAACACATGCCGCTCCGGCGTGCATGTGGTGCACATGCCACCGCCTCTCCTATGCCTTTTAGGTCCATGCGCTTGGTCTTTGCCTCCATACTCTCTCCCTCTCTAGATCTCCATAGTTGGTTCCTTGCTTTTGCCTATGGAGATCTCTAGATTTGGTTGCAGTTCTTTTTTAGGTGTCTTTCTTCAGTCACCAAGATGGTGTCTCCCGTTGGTTGCTTCAATCTGACCTCCAACAGCTCTCTCCCTCTCTAGATCATCTCTATAGTTGGTTCATTGTTTTTGCCTATGGAGATCATCATATGTAGTTGTAGTTAGTTTTGAGGTGTTTTTTTCCTATCACCAAGATGGTGCCTCTCGCCGGTGGCTTCAATCCAACCTGCAACGTTGCCCCTTTCATTGATGTGATTCTCATTTTGGCGTGCAGTTGTATTGTTTTCATTGTTTCGTTTTTAGTTCGGCTCCTCAAACCACTTTTACTGACAGCCAATTTTTTGGCGCTTGTGTCAAGAATCTATAGTGTCGGACCATTCATTTGGCCCATTTTCATTTCTTTTATATTTTACTACATTCATCCCTTTTTTTATGTGTTGTAAACTTGCCATTTCCACCTTCTCGTTGCTATTTTTTTTTTTTTTGGAAAAAAAAAAAAGGTGGCTTGCGTAATGAAAGCCACAATAGGGTCAAGCTTAGTTGAAAAGTAAAAGGGTCCCCTGACGGATTTCCAGAAGCCACAGTACTGAACCAAAAGGAGAGCCTTGCTGTGACTGTTGTGGATTCAACAAACGAGAGATGTAAAAGTAGATTCCTCTACGTGGATCTCGGCAGTTGGTGTGGCAAAAGCCATAACTTTTCTTAATCTTAGTAAGCAAAATCTAATCTCTTGATCAAGCCAGCTCTAAAGAGAATTAATCCTTTTTTAAGTCAGTGCAATAGTAATGGTGAGAAATCCTTCTAGCATCATTAAAGGTCCAAAGTTTCCTTTAAAGCTTTTCAATCTTTTTGTGACCTTCCACCTCCACTTTTCACTATCTTCGTCTGCTTTCTCTTCATATATATGTCAGTACCTTCTTTTTTCTCTCTTTTTCTTTTTCTTTTTCTTCTTTTTTGTTTTTTTTTTTTTTTTTTTTTTCAACTTAACCTATAATGATTGTTTAAAGAAATGAACAAACATAATCACCCAAAAAAAAGAAAAAAAGAAAAAGAAAAAGAAATAAACAAACAACATGATGTAGCTTGATATTAAAGGCTTTAGTTTCTATCAGGAAAGAGGAATAGAAAGCTATGAAAAATAAAAAATGAATTGTTAGTTGAGGGTAAGAAGACTCTTGCAGTCTAAGTTATCACCATTTCCATTTGCTTCTTTCATTATTCTCTGAATCATTAGCCTTAGCGTACTATCATAGAGCAAGGTTATGATAACTCAGGAGAGAGGAACAAGAATTTCTTCTTACCATTGCAATAACAGAACAGCTCCAATCAGCTAATTTGTTAGAACAGTTCTAAATAATTAGCTATAGAGTGTACTATATATCATTTGGTCAGCGAAAAATATTTTCTCTATTTTCAAGTGTTTAGAGCGGTATAAAGTATTAATCAATTTAAAAAATTGTTTTATGTTGACTAAGAAAAATAATCTTCATGAGACATAAAATGATTTATACTAGCTTCTCATCTACTAAATTATTTTTCACTGTTCTCCCACACTCTCGGACATGCAATTGTGAGAGGGCTCATCATGGGGCCTACTTGCCCGAACAGATTTCAGGCTGCGCTAACACCTGTTAGGACAAGTGAGCCCTATAAGGGCCCTCTCACAATTGCAAGCAATATAGACAGACAATTACACTAGATCTCACCCTCTCTCTTCCTCTGCAGCTTCTTTTCATCGTCTCTCTTTTCCTTGCAGCTCCTTAAACTATATGAAAATATATAAAAAAAAAAAAAAAATTGCGATTTTTCATGAGTCAAACACTGAAATATGTTTCTTGAACTATTTTCAGAGTTGTAAACAAATAATGAAAAATAGCTACCTTTTTTTTCAAAAAAATGTTTTTAATTTGAAAATATTTTTCAACAAAAATAATTAATGCCCAAACAGATGGAGCCAAATATTTATGTTCTCTTTCTATTGCCAATTCATTAGATATTAGAATAAATATTGGCATTTTTCAAAGGCACAATGGTGTTTCATATTCTTATTATTAAAAAAGGAAAAGTATACGTATCATTTCAAACTACCATCTAATTGACAATGTTCTTCCAAACTTTTAATTGAGACAATGTCCCCTCAAACTACTAAAAATTGTTAATGTCCCCCCAATGATAAAAATACTCTTAGTATGTAATGACCCAAAGATTTAACAAGTTTAAGAACTTGTTTTGTAGCCTTAGACATCAGGAAAACGTTTGAAGGATTTCATGGAACGTTTGATAGTTGGATCAAACGTTCGATACATGTCGTGATGCACTGTGTACACTGTTCACCTGAGGTCATACGTTCAATGTGTATGTTAGACCATACCAAACGTTCAATGCTTTTGCAGAACGTTCTATGCTTTTGTCAAACGTTCGATAGAAACCCTAGGACTGTTGGGTAATAGTATATCAAACGTTAAATGTCATACCATAGAATGTTCGATGGACCTAAAAACCCACAAGTCCTTAACCAGACACTCTAGCTCTATAAATAGAAGCCCTTACCCATCCCTTCTACTGTTCATTATTGACCTGAAACTTAGAGAACCTTTGTGAGTGTGTAAAGAAGAGAGTTTAAAGAAGGCTTTTTGGACTTCGGAGGAATCTATCATAGTCTAACTCATTCTCATGTTGTTATTTGGTTATTGTTACTTTGTTTAGATAGTTGTTGTGTCTTAGTTTCTGTGTTGTTAGTGGTAGGCTTGATCATTAAGGTTTATGTTGGTTTAAGGGGTTTAGCACTTTGAACCCTGTTTTTAAAGTGTGAAGCCCCTTATTTCCTCCGGTGAAATCTTAGGGAGACCTTAAAAGATGCTAGAATCAAAAAAAGGAATGAGATTTTTAGTCTAAAATGTGTTTTAGGACCATATCAAACGTTCAACCCTCTTGGTCAAATGTTCAATGTTCGGGCTTGAAATGCTCGACCTTCTGTTCAAACGTTTGATGCTCAGGTAGAATGTCATTTTAGGTTGTTAAATGCCTATGACTTATTTAGCTTAAGGCATAAGACTAATGATAAGATCATTTCTCAGATTCGAAAGTTGGAGACTGTGTGGAAGACTATTTGGTTGACTCCTACGACTTAAGTGAGTAAAAACTCACACGGATACTTATTATTGCTATTTTCCACATAGCATGACTATTTTGATGTATAAAACCCGCATGTTTACAACTCTCATGAAATGTTTTTCACAACTTCATTTGTGGAAACGGCTGTAATTAATAAAGATAATGAAATGATGAGTTTTGAAAAGTATGCATAAAATACAATAAAAGATTAATATGCATCATATGACATGGTACATCGGTACATACGGTAGAATGACCATGGACTTACTATTATTACAAGTTAATTATATAGTCAAATGTTTCTTCTATGAATAATGAGGGTCTTGGATCCAATGGTTAAAAATTTTGTGACAAGTATACCATTTTTTGAGTGGGATTACTGTTACGGCTTTGCTAGTCAGTGTGGGCCACCTGAGGTTGAACTCGATCAGATTGTTAGTATAAGAATGGTATGTTTGTGCAATGTTCGGGGCACCGAAATTGTATCAGAAGTCTTTTGAGACGCGCAAACCCTACTGAGATAAGGTAATGTCTCGGGTAGACCATATTATTAATATATCACTTGTTTTTGAATATATCATGTATTATATAAATATACTGCATTTTCATAACATGTTTATACCATGATTGAGAATAAAAATGTCTGTGATTTAAAAATTGAGTTCACAAAATGGTAATCTGTGTAATATGTGCATTATTACTTATTAAGTCGTGAACTTACTCTTATATCTTTTTTACCTATGATCTTATGCTATTTGATAGATAGTTTAGACAATGCCGGAGTATTCGAGGAGTATGATTTATTTGGAGGGCATTCTCCGAGTGATCTTTGAGGAGTTAGACCTCATGTGGCTGAATAGAATGTGGAAAGTCGGAGGAGACTCAAAACGGGACATGATAGATATAGCTTACATGCTCTATGTTATGAAGGTTAGGCTTTGATTTTAATGTTTAGTTAGATTTGGGTTGTAATCCCTTATATTATTTTGATGACTAGTCTTTGACCAAACTTATGGAGACATCAGTATTTATGTTATATTAATGTTGTTTTCTGTTATTCTGGTATTTTTTTTTTTTATTATGGGTATTAGTTGCTATCTCTATTTTTTATAAGTGAAAAGTTTTTTGTTATAGACTCTCACCCCTGAGAGTGTATAATCCATGAGTTTTAACCTTGAAAAAGGTTAAGGCTGGGAGACAAAACCGTTAAGTCAATTTATCAGTTAAATGATTTTATCGGGGTGTTACATAATAAAATAAAATAAAAAATTCTAAAAAAAAAAAAAAGCAGGGTTGCCCAAATTTAAAATTCGTTTAAAAAATTTTAAAAAAATTCGTTTATAAAAATTAAAAATTTTTGTCGTTATAAAATTTGTATGATCATTTTTAATAGTTTGAGGGGACATTGTTAATTGGATTGTAGTTTAAGAGGGGTATATAGACTTTTTCCTACTAAAAATGTTCATATATATTCTTATCAAATCAGTTCTTGAGTAAAAAAAGAAAAAAAGGAAAAAAGAACAAAGAAAATTGTTGTATTAGTAGCCTCAACCTATTCTCTAAGAGCACTAGTAACAGACTTACTAAATCTTATTTCATTCTTTGAATGTAGGGAAAACTTCTAAAATGCCCCATGTAACATACTCTCTTTGTGTTATGTAAACAAAAAGAAATCCAAGGGAACCAAAAGTGCTACCATAAATTTATGGTACGTTTGATACGTGGAATGACTATTCCATTAGGAAAAATGAATATATTTATTAATAATTGAATAAGTTGAATAAGATATATTTGGTGTTAAAATATTGATATACTGTAATATTTGAAATAATCATTTTCATAAAAAGCCCCATGTAACATACTCTCTTTGTGTTTCGTAAACAAAAAGAAATCCGATTAGAAAAAAAAAAACAAAAAGAAATCCAAGGGAATCAAAAGTGCTACTATAAATTTATGATACGTTTGATACGAGGAATGACTGTTCCATTAAGAAAAATGAATATCATTTATTAAGAAGTGAATAAGTTGAATAAAATATATTTGGTGTTAAAATATACATATTCTGTAATACTTGAAATAATTATTTTTATAACAATTAGGAAATGACTATTATTTAAATTGAGGGAATAGCTGTTCCTCCCAAAATTGAGAGTAATAGCTATTCCATCAATTTAAGGAATGATTATGTCCACATGGATATGAGAATGACTATTCCAAAGTTAATTCATTATACATTTTGTATTTCTAATAAAAGTTATTTATTTTATTTGAATGAAATAGTAATTCCGCGTATTAAACGTAACCTTAAGATAACACTTTAGCTTCCCTTACCATTATATTAATAAAAAACAGTGTTCTCTTTCTTCTCTTTTTTCTTTATTTTCAAAGAGCTATTTTGGAGTTTATTTAAATAAGAAAGCTCCATGCAACATACTCTCTTTGTGTTCCCTAAATCAAAGGAAATCCAAGAAAACTAAAAATGCTAACCTAGATTTAAAATAACACTTTTGCTTCCCTTATGAATATATTTATAAAAAAAAAAAATTTATCTTTCTTCTATTTCTTCTTTCTTTTCTTAACGCTATTTTAAAATTTATTTTAATAGAGAAGTTCACTCAATTTTTTTTTTAAAAAAATCTTAAAAAAACTTTTGCTGATGCTCACGATAACACAATGTTATCTAAATTTAAAGATAACACAATAATATCTCAGAAAAAAAAAAAGAAAAAAAGAAAAAAGATAACACAATAATAAACTTGTTTAATCTGCAATCATCTTCATTAGATTCAATAATTCAACGTTCCAAAGTAGTTCGGTCACGCGTTTTTTCTCTTTGTTTTATGGTTTACGTGTCAGACGCTCAATAATTGACAAGTCCCAGAGTCAAAAATTAAACTTTACTTTTAAATATCTCCGGACCAGAAGATACTTTTTTTAATTTACAAAAAAAGAAAAAAGAAAAAAGAAAAAAAGAAGAAGATACTTTTTATTTTTATTTTTATTCCAGACCAGAAGAAACTTGAAATATATCTTCGACCTTAAGATTTATCGTACAAGCTTTTTTTTTTCTTGCTTTTTCCAACTTTACTCAAAAAAGCAAAATGATTTACGTCATCTACCTATCTAAAAAAAAAAATGATTTACGTCATCATTAGGATTTTTTCACAATTGAAACGCGTTGGCGACAACCAGAAGCCAAAAGAAAATTTGTGGATGGCTGTTCAACCCTAGTTTTTTTTTTTTTTTTTTTTTTTTTTTTTTTTTTTTTTTTATAAAAAAACAGCAGGATAAGGGAGGAAAAATAACAACAAAACATAAAAAAAGGGCTCGACAGCCTAAGGATAAACCCTAATACAACCATATTAATGCATATAATTGAGCATAAAATAAGAAGGATTGAACCAATTTTCAAATGAATGACACCGGACGCAGAGTTGCATTATAGGATTTTGGACTTCCAAGTTTTAGTATTGTATGGTAGGGTGGACGTCTTAATCATCGTTTTTTATTCTATATGGTCAATTTGCTAGTTCCTTGGTTTTAAAATTCAATTAAATAAGTAAACAAAATAATATGGTGACCAGTAGAATATTGGCAAAGGGGGACGAAACTAAAAGAAATTTTTTCCGGGGGTAAAAAAAAATTTATTTATTTATTTTATTTTTAATAAAAAAACAGATAAGAGAGGTTAAATGATAACTATTTTATTTGAATATGACTATAGGATCCATTTTGATTGAGAGCTGCACACAAAATACCTAAATGATAAAATCAGCAATTAATCTTGTTTGTTCTAAACTCATCTATTTTCAAGATTTTTAGTTAAATGACGCGTCTTCAATTTTTATTTAAAAAAGAAAAGAAAAAAAGAAAGAAAACAGATCTGGATAGACTTGGAATTGACTTGATTTTTATTGGATTTGAGAACTCACTTCCCATTTGTTCTTTCCATAGTTGGACGGCAGTAAGCAGTATTTCCTGACATTTTGCAAATATATTTTTATTTTTTGCTTAAATATCTTTTCGGACAAATAGGTCTATAAAACATTTAACATTATCTATTCAAATTATTAACAATTTAAATAAATAATTTTATACGTCCTTTAAAAAGTCATTATTAGATTAATTTTAATTAGATCTAATTGGGACAGAATTTTCTTTTAAACTGAGTTAAAGGAACTTCCTTCAACCCCATCTATAAAAATGACATGTGTTTATTTGCATGTGAGAAGCACGTGCATTAAAAAATATATGTGCTTATTTCAACTTTGTCTTTACAATTAAAAAATGTATGTACTTCTCATATATTGTGTTTATTTAAAAGAAAACACCATCGTTTTAATTGTAATTTTAAAGTCAAATGATTTGAAGAGAACATAAAAGAATGTTTAAAAAATCATTAAGAAATAGGGAATTGCTATAAATCGCAAAATCCGTGTAAACCACTCCGCGTTACATGCATCTTCGTCTTACTTCCAAGTAAGTCAAGTGACACGTTGGCCAATGAAATGAGTTGCGAGTAGTTTTTCCAAGTATACCACTGGACACTTTAGACTCGGCTGGACGAACACAGACGGAACACTCAATCAAAAAGGCCCCCCTTCCCCCCTCTCTCTGTATCTCTCTCTCTCTCTCTTTCCGCGTCCCACAGAAAACGACCGCTAAAACCCTCCACGCTTTCATGGTCCTCTGCCTCGTCAGCCCCCTGCATAAATAAGGAAAGAGACAGCAATAGAGAGATGGAGAGAATTTTTCAGCATAAACTTTAAGAGGGGTGGGATGGGAGATGAAAAATGTGTAATTTGTTGAGGGAAAGGAAGAGGGAATCTTTTGTCTTATGGCATGCCTGAGGAAGAAGAAGAAGACGCACTTCATTGAAGGTCTCCCGATTGACGATTCTGCCCTTTTCTTGGCCCACCCCACCAACCCACTTGGAGATCTTTATCAAAAACTGAATCCTTTGTTGCTGATTCTCTCTCTCAGGAAATGAAACGCTCGTGGGTTTTTCTCCGGTTTCTTACCAAGTTCTTGGTCTTCTTCTTTCCAATTGGTACTTTCTTCTTTGCGATTTTGTAGCTTAACTGATTTTTGATTGGTTGTAGACTTGTAGTAGAGATTTTTGCTTATTTTCTTCGTTGGGTTTTTGGGCTTTCTATTTTACTTTACTTTGTTTTGGGCTTGGGGTTTGTCCTAGGCTTCTGTTGTATTATGGTAAATTCAGGTTGTTAATTTTTTTTTTTTTTACTTGGGAGTGATGGGAAAATTGGCCTTTTGTTTTTGTCTAAGTATACTTTTTTGGGGTCGCTATCTTAGATCGATCATTTTAAATTTTATTTTATTATTTAGTAAAAGATTGGTGGTTCTTATTTTGAAATTCCATTAATTTAGAGTATTATTAAATTTCTATGTTTTTATGTATTATTATAATACGTTTTGAATGATAGCTTTTCTGTTTAATGATTGAATTACTCTTTGTTGATGATTTCTAGGGATTAGTGTCAATACTCTCTAATTTGTACTACTCTACTCTTCCATCTGTTTTGTTAATCCCAATTTTCTATCAAATTTGATGTATTTTGTCATAAAGGGATTCTACTCTTGGTTTCAATCTCTATCAAATTTTTAAGAAGAAAAAATCGTATCTGATCTGTGATTAAGGTTTATTTCATAGTTTCATGAATATACTAAACTTCGATAGTATATATAGAAAGGTTCATTGAACAATGAGTAGAAGAAATCTGAACCTCTTACCAAACAAAGAAAGAGGAAGAAAAAAAAGAGAAAAAAAAAGGAAAGTAGAACACCAAGTGTCTCTTGTTAAACAGAGAAATTGTTGCTGCTGACCCTCTTATGACCAATTTATTTTGACATGTTTCCACTGACTTTACATGCAATATATGGCGGCTTAGTTGGTTTTCATCCACTTTTGAACCACATGACAAAGTGGTAATGAAGCTCTTTCCATTTTTTTTTTCAGTCTCTCCTGTAGTGCAAGGATTCACTGGAACCTATGGAATAAATTATGGGAGAATTGCTGATAACATCCCTTCACCTGATGAAGTTGTTACTCTTCTCAGAGCAGCAAAAATAAAAAATGTAAGAATTTTCGATGCTGATCAGAGTGTCTTAAAGGCCTTCAGCGGAAGTGGGCTTGAATTAGTGGTTGGACTTCCAAATGGATACTTGAAAGACATGAGTGCCAATGCGGATCATGCAATGACCTGGGTTGTGGACAATGTGCAGTCATTCCTTCCCGCGACAAAAATTCGTGGCATTGCTGTGGGCAATGAAGTTTTAGGAGGGGCTGATTCTGAGTTGTGGTCAGCTCTTGTGGGTGCAGTGAAAAATATTTACTCTGCCATAGAGAAGCTTCATCTAACTGATGTGGTTCAGGTTACCACGTCACATTCATCGGCTGTTTTTGCCAATTCCTACCCTCCTTCTTCTTGTATATTCAAAGATAGTGTTGTTCAATATATGAAGCCGCTCCTGGAGTTCTTCTCACAAATTGGTTCTCCTTTCTGTTTAAATGCTTATCCATTCCTGGCCTATATGAGTGATCCAGAGAATATAGATATTAATTATGCCCTTTTTCAGTCAAACAAGGGAATTTCCGATCCAAAAACCGATCTGCATTATGATAACATGCTTGATGCAATTATTGACGCGGCATATGCGGCTTTGGAAGATGCTGGATTGAAAAAGATGGAAGTCATAATTACGGAGACTGGATGGGCTTCAAATGGAGACACCAATGAAGCTGCAGCCACAGCAAATAATGCAAGGATATATAACTATAATCTGCGGAAAAGGCTTGCAAAGAAGAAAGGAACCCCTTTTAGGCCAAAAAGGGTGGTGAAGGCATACATTTTTGCAATATTTAATGAAGATTTGAAGCCTGGGCCAGCTTCGGAGAGAAATTTTGGACTGTTCAAGGCTGATGGGAACATCTCATATGATATTGGGTTTCATGGACTTAAATCTTCAGCTGCAGATACATTGCCTTTTTCTTTGAAGGTACGAGTTTTCTTAAATCCTGATGAAATGGATCTGTTTAAATGCTAATATCTTAGGTGTTTGCTCAGTTTGAAGTCTTTCTAGGTTTTTTTGAAGTCTCTCTTTATAAAAGGACTGGATTTTTTTTAGGTGAAAATGGTATGAAAAAATCTACCTAAAATATAAAAGTTATCTTCAAAAAAAAAAAAAAATCTTGTTATATTTCTTTGTATTACTGTCTGAAATTCTTCAACTTGCTAGGCTTTTTATTTTATTTTTTTATTTTTTATTTTTTTTATGTTGGGTTGTTTTATAATATGGGGTGGAAATCCATATGAAGAATTTTCTTGGGGCGAAAAGAAGGGGTAAATATATTGGAAGCATATATGGTGAATTTGAATTTGCATCTTAGACAAGCACTAAGGATCGGTAAACTCACGATGTAACAATTTTCTTTTTGTTTTTTGTTTTTTAACGCTGCAAATGAAGACTCTTAAGAGATAGACCATAACAAAATAACCTCTATGTTAGGAGATGACAGTTTGGGATCATTACAAGTACACACACTTATCCGGTTACGGATTCTAGCAGCATTACATATTTTAGGTCTCTAGGGTGATCAGTAATAGAAGAATTTTGCAACAAATATATCTATCCCTTCATTACCCCTTTCCATGCCCCAACCTATAAGTTTTCTTTATCTTAGAGGACTATCAAAGGATATTCATTTTACCCTGCTCGTATGCTTCTCTTCTTGATTAACTAACAGTTATCTTCAATTGTTAATTGAGTTATGAGAAATTACTAGTTGAGGAGCACCATTTCATTCAATGCCAAAGGATTTGTCTTGTAATTTTTTCAGCGTGTGCCATTTGCAATTATACCTTTTTTTGCCTTAAATAAGTGGATAGAAAAATAATTAAAGAGATCTTTCTGCTTGAGATCCTTGTAAAAGCCTACAACGGCTTTTATTGGCCATCACCTGGGTGGATTGAAGAGGTCCAAGCAAATTGCCGCTTTCGTCTTCAATTTCAAAGTCTAACCTGTTTAACATGTGAACATGGAAACTGCCAATAACATGGTCGTATGCCTTCTTTAAGTCTGATTATAATTCACTTAGCCACAGTGCATCTCATTTTCCTGTTTTTATAAAAATTGACAAGCGATCGTTCTGCATCAAGAATTGCATCTCTCAACAGAAAAGCATTTCAATTGCAAATGTTATTTCCGCTACAATCTTTAACACTGTTTTCTTTCACATTACCCATCAAATATCTTAAAATTTTGAACAACCACCATTAATCCTTTCTGGGTAGAACAAAACTCTCTGTTTATGCATTTACTAGATTGATTATTCTATGCATACTGCGACCTCCTCATTTGGTGTTTGTGCCTTCTCTGTAAATGGTACACAGGATATTCAAGCTTGGGGTTGGTCCAGGTCCCACTTCATGGTATCAGCAATCTCTGCAGTGGCACTGCTTCTTTTCTTAAGATAATCAATAAACGAAAACTGTTCAGGCGCGAAACTAGCACCGGGAGCTCAAAAGTTCATTATTTGGTACCATATAATGACACACACTAGAGCAGGAACAACAGTACACCATTGATTCTTGTCTTCATATTTGCTATAAATTGCTGATTAATTTTATGCTCAGCAAATGTATATTGGTTTTTGGCCTTATAAAACCTTTTTTGTTTAAATCTATTTAGCATTATCCGGTTTGGAGACAAATAATATGAACTAGACATTGAACTGCATGACATACGTGAATCTGCTCCTTGGTTTATCAAAAATCTTTGCTACGAGTCGATTAAACACAGAAAATTTACCTCTGTAGGTCCAATCTCTCCTATAAACGTGACCTGTCATTTTCCCGAACGCCTCTTGACCCATTAGGCTGAGATCTCTCCATGAACAAATCCTTATCAGGTCTCGTTGGAACCGAAGATTTGTTTTAGCCCAATTGAAGAAATGGAGAAGGGCTTAGGGGATAGGTATTACTATTGGCTGTGGCTTCTGTGGTGGATCTGGGACAGAGCTCCGGTTGGTCCGGAGAAAAGATAGAGATTTTGGACAAGTGGAATCCGGTTGTCCTTCGTATTTAGAGTGCTAGAATAAAATAGAAAATATGGATAGAGGGAAGCAAAGAGAGAAATAAATTGATTAGAGGTGGTTTTGTGTTGATGTGTTATTTATTTTTTTAGCATGTTCAGACAAGGGGAGGAGGATTCAAATAAGTAACTTACTCTTCATAAAGTGTAGTCCTTAGTCGATTGAGCTACTCATTGAGAATGAGAATGTGTTGATGTGTTATTTTTATGTTATGTTATTATAATAATATTGGAGGGTATTTCAGCTATAATAAATAGAAAAATGATTCTTTTAAAACTCTTTGGTCTTTCCGTCTTACTCTCACAAATCTACTATTAGATTTGTGGGACACACATGAATAGGAAGAGAACTCTAGTTTTTGGGTGTTCTCTTTTCAAATTTTTTTTGTGGTGTCTTAGTTTTCTCTCTTTTCTTGGTTTACTATTTCAACTTGGTATTAGAGTAAGTCGAATCCTAGAAAATAATTCAGAAAATCATAGGAAAAAACCGTATAGTATGGCTACTGACGTCCGCTGTACGGATGTTGATGTAAGCGTAAAGCAAACATTCCAAATTTTTGATTGGCTCACTATGAGTCTTTCATCCGTGAAAACTAGATTCTCTCAATTTTAAATGAATTGGAGAGGAGTCGATCCTTATATTTGAGAGGCATTTTTTAATCCGCTCACTATCAGTCTCTCATCCATGGCAACTGGATACTTGGAGAGTAGAGCTGTGACTCAAAGCTCCATGGCAACTGGATACTTGGAGAGTAGAGCTGTGACTCAAAGTGAGATTTGACTCGTTTTGTTGAATGGAATTGATTAAGATAGCAATTTTGGTTTTTTGGGTTCTTCACTTGTTTCTGGGTGTTGTTTTAAGAAAAAAGGAAGGTGGGGAGAAAAATGATATATAGGTCGTTTTAGGTGTCGATGGGAAACAAAAGATCGTAAGCATGGTCCAAAAAAACATGTCGCCTAGCACAGGGCAGATTGGCAGAACGACAAATCTTTTAACAGCGGTTCAAACAACGGATACAACATCTAAATGATAGATCGTTTAGCAGCAAATTTTTTTAAAAGGAGATGATGCTTGTTATTTGAATGTGATGTTTTGATATCTGGACTCTAGTTTTGATTGATGCACTACTTTTTCTTGAGCTTGAGTATTGTGTATTGGATTTATTTGGTTATGTTTGAACTCAAGATGTTAGAAACAAGTCAGATTTAAGAAAATCATAAAAAAGAACTATCTCAAGTGATCACCTCTCGTAATGAAAATCGAACTCTTCAAATCACAACTGTGAAGTTTGATGGGCTTAATTACCTTAGTCTGCTATGTTATGTGTAAAGAGTACATGAAAGATGAGATATTTGAATGGTAAAATATTCAATCCTACGTTTGATGATCCTACTTATGATAAATAGAAAGCAAAAAGTTCGAAAATTATGTCTTAGTTATTGCACTCTATGCTATCAGATTAGTCAATGATACTTATCTTTTATTGCACGGTAAAGGAGATTTGAGATGCAATAGCTCAGACATATTCAAAAAATGGAGAATGTGACACATATTTATGAATTGAAACAATGCATGGGACAATCCAAGGTGAGTGGTATGTAGCCACCTATTTTCATAAACTCTGTGCTTTGTGGTAAATTGGATCATTATCAGAATCTTTAGATTGAGTGTGCCACATATGCAGTAAAGATTAAGAGAATGATTGAAGAGGGGCTCATTTTCGAGTTCTCGGTTGGTTTGAACTCAAAGTATGATCTAGTTCGTGTTTAGATTTCAGGAAAGGAATCTCTTCCTTCATTGAGGGAGATATTTTCATGTCCAAAAACAAGGAGAGTTGTCGTAGCAGTTTACTTTGTTTCATTTCATAGGAACAATCAACCCTAGTTAGTGCATCTCAATGTAATCTTAAAGGCCATTACCGAAGTTGGGATGACAGCATGGTAAAAAATGCTACCTTAGACAATAAGGACAATTTTTTTTTTTTTTTTGACCACTATAATAGGTCCCGACATACTCGTGAGACTTGTTGTAGATTTCATGGTCGTCCTACAAGAGGTAGAGGTGGTCATTCATGAGGTGTAACTAGGCCTCTTACCAATCATATTTCTATGGTAGAGACAACCATTTCCACACCTGATTCTAGTTTTACTTCTATTGATATTGGTGCATTTAGTAAGGAAGTAGTAAACACATTTCATCGACTCATGTCTTGACCGAAAATACTCGCTATTGCATTCTCCTCCTCCTTTGCTCATACAGGTAATTTAGCCAATGATGAATGCATCCTCCATCCACTCCTTCGATAATTTTTGCCGGACCAATCGACTTTTGATCGATCCAAATTGAGTTTGATTGATCCAAATTTGCAACTCTTGATTTTATTTTTATTTTTATTTTTTGTTTCAGCTCCAAAGTTGTTTTGAACACAACCCTGGATCTAACACTTCCAAAATTATTTTGTCACTGAATTAGCCAATTCGAAAAACCTAACACCATTAAAAAAAGTAAAGCTTTTAATTGAAATAGAAGGTGGTAGAATGAAATAACCTTGAAATAATTATTCTCATTGCCTATGAGGGAATGTTTATTCATCAAATTAAAGAAGATGCATTCCTTCATGGACAATGAGAATAACTATTCCAAGTGTTAGAATCTTGTCATTTACTTTAATACCAAGTCTATTCTATTTATCTTCTTTCCATTCCTAATCAAAGCTATTCATATATATATATATATATATATATATATATAATAGAATAGTCATTCTGCGTACCAAAAGTAACGAAATGTCATGACATGAATAGTTACGAAAGTTTATGAAATGTAATGACATAATTATGAAAGATTATGTGTAAGCATGTGTATCATTTTATTTATACGAGCTTGACCCCGCGACAAGCATATATATATATAAAGTAATGAAATTGGTATGGGTAAAATGAATAAGTATAAGGATAGAACGATGCAACCACACTAAATGGCAGTTACGTGAAGGTGTGGGCCCTTACTTTGGGATTTATTCTTGTGTGTGCCACCCATGGTGTCAGCCTAGTCATGGTCGAGCAAGAAGTTTTCCAGTGTAGTTTAGTACATTTGTGGCCACTAGATGTGCTTAGATTCCCTATGAGGCGCATCAACCTCAATTGTATGAGGGTTAATTAAATGTACTAGTATGACCAAAGAGATATTTAGAGAAAAAGAAAGTATTTTATTTTTAAAGTTACTGCATGGTATAAAGTATTTTATGTTTAAAGTTACTATGTGACAAACAAAGAAATAATTATTTTCTATACTAAATATTTTATGAAAAGAAAAGAGGAAAAAGACTATTGATCAATAGAGATATTTTCTTTAAGAGATGAGAAATAATTTTTTATAATAGATTTCATGGCTCACTTTACACAATATTTTTGATTAGATGTTGCTTATTAAGCCGTGGACTCACGCTTCCACATGTAAATGTTATTCATAGAGAAAAAGAAAACATCGGCAACTAGACGGCAAAGGAATATGAGTTCAAGTAATGCAATAGGTAAGTGTAAGTTATATGTAAGTTGAAATAATTCGATGTGTAAATTGTAGGGAATAGGAAATGTTATGATTTGTTCTACGAGAACTTAGAGCGCTTGTGTATTTGTATTCAATAAAGGAAATTTTTTTACATTTTTCTCTGCTCTGAATTTTGTCAATGTATATATGTATCCAATTTAACCTTTATATTTCAATTCCCTCACCTTTCTAAAGACAATTTTGATAATTGGTGCATTCGCATGAAGGCATTGCTTGGATCGCAAGATGTTTGGCAGATTGTAGAAAAAGGCTACAATGAGCCTAGTGACGAAGCTCCTTTGAGTCCTAATCAAAGAGAGGATTCTCCTAATCTCTTATCAAAGAGTTGATAAAGTGAAGAAAGTTCGCCTTCAAACATTAAGAGGTGAATGTGAAGTTTTGAGAATGAAAGAATCCGAGTCGATCACAGATTATTTTTCAAAGGTGTTGGCCATAGTAAATCAAATGAAGAGATATAGAGAAAAATTGGAGGATGTTGGAGTCATTAAAAAGCTCCTTTGTTCCTTGAAACAAAAATTTGACTATATAGTTGTCGCTATTGAAGAGTCAAAAGATTTATAAACCATGAGCATTGATCAACTCATGGGATCTCTATAAGCCCATGAAGAAAGGCTCGACAAAAAAAAGGAAGAGCCATTGGAGCAAGTTCTAGCTACAAAGCTCTCTTTCAAAGATAAGGAAGGAGAAGAAGAAAAGAGTCAAATAGGACAAGGATGTGGATGAGGTTATGGCCGTGGCCATGGTAGAGGAAGACGAAGAGGCGGACGTAATAGTTCAAATTACGAAGAGAAAGGTCAAGCATCAAGTGGACGAGAAAGAGGAAATAATTTCAAAGCAATATGGAAGAAGGTATGAAAAATCTCAAGTTAAAATGTTATAATTGCCAAAAATATTGTCATTATGCTTGGGAGTGTAGAAGCCACATTAACGATGTTGAAGAGAAAGCCAATTATGTTGAGAATGAGGAAGTGGAGCCCACTTTGTTGCTAGCTTATAAAGGAGAAGAAAGGGGAGATAAGAACTTGTGCTATCTTGACAACGCAGCAAGCAACCATATGTGTGGAGACAAAAACAAGTTTGTGGAGCTTGATGAATCGGTGAGCGGGAATGTTACTTTTGGAGACTTGTCTGAATTTTCAATAAAAGGGAAAAGTATAATCTTAATTCACTTGAAAAATGGAGGACATCTTTTTATTTCAAATGTTTATTTTGTTCCTAGTATGAAAATTAATATTTTGAATTTGGGACAACTCTTGGAAAAAGACAATGAAGTTCATATGAAAAATCGTAGTCTTCTACTAAGAGATGACAAGAACAAGGTGACAGCCAAAATTCCCATGACAAGCAATATAATGTTTTTATTAAATATTCAAACGGATGTGACTAAATGTCTCAAGACTTGCTTGAAAGATTGATCTCAGCTTTGGCATTTGAGATTTGGACATGTAAATTTTGGCAGATTAAAATTGTTTGTACAAAAGAAGATGGTGAATGGCTTGCCTTCTATTAATCAACCAGATCAACTTTGCAAAGGATGTTTTATTGGCAAAAGATTTCAGAAAAAGATTTCCAAAAGAATCTACTACAAGAGCAAATGAGTCGCTTCAACTTGTTCGTGCGGATGTTTGTGGGTGAATTAAGCCATCTTCATTTAGTAAAAACCATTACTTCCTTCTTTTCATTGATATTTTAGTTGAAAAACTTGGTCTACTTTTTGAAAGAAAAATTTCAAGTGTTTGAAGTTTTCAAAAAATGTAAAATCTTTGTAGAGAAACAAAGTGGCTATTGTATTAAATCCTTGAGATCCAATAGAGGAGGTGAATTCACATCAAATGAATTTAAAGAATTTTGTGAAGCAAATCGAATTTGTCTTCCTTTAACGGTTTCGAGATTGCCATAACAAAATGATGTTGTTGAAAGAAAGAACAAGACAATTCTCAATATGGCTCAAAGTATGTTGAAGACAAAAAGAATGCCTAAAGAGTTTTGGGTGGAAGTTGTTGATTCTGCCAAATATTTGTCAAATTGTTGTCCTACAAGAAGCCTATGGAACAAAATATCACAAGAAGCATGGAGCGGAAGAAAGCTAAGTGTTTTTCATTTACGAGTTTTTGGAAGCATTGGCTATACACATATACTGGATCAAGAGCAATCCAAGCTAGATGACGAAAGCAAGAGGTACATCTTCATTGGCTATGGCTCAAGTTCTAAAGGCTACAAGCTTTACAATCCAAATTCTGGCAAAATTCTCATTAGTAGAGATGTGGAGTTTGACGAAGAAGACTTTTGGGATTAGAGCACACAAGAGGAAGAAAAATATGATCTCTTTCCTTTTCGTGAAGAAGAAGAGTCAAGAAACGAAGAGCTCACTACACCTTCTCCATCACCAACAAATTCTAGTACACCGTCATCATTATTGAATCACCAACGGACAGCCATAGCTCTACTAGTCAACAATCCATATAAGGCAAGCAAATAACTACCCAACGGCTAGCATCCTCTCAAGAAGGCAATTCTATCAATCCCAAAATCAACTCATCCACACAAGGCAAGAAATAAATCACAACAACTACATATCAATCAAGCAATAATGTAAATAATTCCCCTTTGCAACACCATAGCTCTTGTATAAATAGACCATCAACGCATGAATAATGTATTCAACAAATTATTTCAATTACCTTTGTTTATATGGTATCAGAGCAATAACAAAGCGACCTACATTGTTTCCTACACCAAATTTTTTTTTTTCTTCTCTCAAGCCTTCTGTCAAAAACTTAGGCTGCACAAATGGCCTCCTCCTCTAATACCAACACCATAGAGAATCCCTCTCCCCAACCCACCCACACTGCCTCCCTAGTTGCCCTATCCCACTTTGCCCAATCCATTCCCAAGCTTACGCCAACCGATTTCATGGTTTGGCAACATCAAATTGAAACCTTCCTCCGAGGCCATGATCTATATGGTTTTGTCGACGGCACCACCACACCCCACACAAACCAAATCCCACCTCCTCTGCCACACAACTCACCATCTCCAATGATCCCGAAACCCAATCTTGGTTTCGGTAGGATCAATTGATCCTCAGTATGCTTCTCGCCTCCATCTCTGAAGATCTGCTATCACAAGACCTTGGATGCCGCACTGCCCACGAGCTATGGCGCAATCTGGATCGAAGTTTCACCTCCTCCGTCTGAGCCTAGACCATGAATCTACACTATTAGTTGGCCATCGCAGGATCTTCCTCCATCACCGCCTACTTCCAGCGGCTCAAACACACCTCTGCTACCCTTGTCGCCGCCGGTTAGCCTCTGAATGATTACAAGTTCACCTCGTATCTCCTCTCTGGTTTGGGTCCTAAATATGACCCTCTCATAACCTCTGTGACCACTTGGATTGAGCCTTTCACCATGGATGATCTCCTTGGCCACTTACTTGCCCACGAGATGCGCCTCGAGCAGCATAGCCAGCACGACAGTGTGCTCATCACTGCCAACATTGCCTCCTACGGCCGCTCCTCTCCTCGTGGCCGAAGCCGCTTCTCTAGTTCGATGAGAACTTAGCCCTCAACTGGGCAGTACCGAAACAGGGGGCATGGGAATTTCACCCCCCTCTCACGAATCCTCCTCTTCAAATGGGCCCAACTCCTATTCCAACAACTAGCCCAATTGCCAAGTATGTGGAAAAATGGGTCACACTACCTTGGCCTGTTATCACTGCTTTGACCAAGCTTTTCAAGCAGCCGGGTCCAACCTCATTGCATATTTTGCTGCACCAGCCCAACCTTGGGATCTCAACTAGTACCTCGACACAGACGCTACATCATCTCCGACCTCAACAATCTAAGTATTCAATCGGAGGCGTATGATGGCCCTGATCAAATCCAAGTGGGCAACGGTACACAACTTGCCATAAAACATACGGGAAACTCTAAATTTTCTCCTAATTTTCTTTTACGTCGTGTTTTACATGTCCCTCAAATTACCAAAAATTTATTTTCGGTTCAAAAATTTACTTCAAATAATAATGCTTATATGAAATTTGACCCATTTTGTTTTTTGTTAAGGATCGTATGACCAGAGCCATTCTCCACCAAGGGCCGAGTAGACATGGACTCTACCACTGGTTTTCTCCAATAGTGGCACCACCTAGTGTTTTCTCCAGCAAACGTGCCACCTTTGTGGATTGGCATGCTCGTCTCGGCCATCCTGCTGATAACATTGTTTACTGTGTTATAAATAAATTTCTACTTTTAGTCGCATCCAATAAGAAGCTCCCTATTTGCCTTGCCTGTCAGCGAGGCAAAAGTCATCAGCTTTCTTTTTTCCTTTATGAAAATAAATCAAGTGTCCCACTTGAAATTGTGTTTTTTGATGTTTGGGGACCTTCGCCTCATTTATCTAATAATGGTGCCCGCTTTTATGTTATTTTTGTTGATCATTTTAGCAAATTTACTTGGCTTTATCCTATTGCATGCAAATTTGATGTGTTTTCCATTTTTCCTAAATTCTAGGTGTACGTTGAATGCCAATTTGATCGTAAGATCAAATTTATCCAAACGGATGGTGGTGGTGAATATCAAAAATTGTGCCACCATTTCGCACCCCACGACATCCATCATCGCATTATGTGCCCTCACACCCATCAGTAAAATGGGTCTGTCGAATGTAAACACCAACATATTGTCGAAATGGGCCTCACACTCTTGACCCATTGTTCTGCCCCCCTCAGTTTTTAGGCTGAGGCATTTTAGACCACCTGCTATCTTATAAATTGGTTACCTACACCGGTCCTCAATAATGACTCCTCTTTTCAATACTTATTTAATTTATGACCCAATTATAATTTTATGAAAGTTTTTTTGGTTGTGCATGTTGGCCCCACCTTTGCCTTTATAAAAAGCATAAGCTTGACTTCCGCTACGAAACTTGCATTTTTATTGGCTACAATCCCTCCCATCGCAGCTATAAATGTTTACATCCCTCCATTGGATGTATCTACATCTCCCGCCACGTCATCTTTGATTAGTCCTCCTTTCCTTTTTCCTTCTCCTCTCCCTTTCCCTTCCCTCCCTTCTCCAACACTCACACTACTATCTGTCCTCCCCACTTGGACCCTTTTCCCTCTACGCTCTGCTCCCCTACATCATATCAAGACATTCCAGAGGCCCCTGCCTCCCGATCTCCTACGACATTCTCTCCTTCCCCCTCCCCCCACTTTCCACTACTAATGTCATTTCCTCATTTTATTGTTTGCAGGTTTCCATCAACCTCCCAGACGCCGTACTAGTGATGCCTTCTCCCCAACATGCCATGCAAACTAGATCCAAGAACAACATCTTCAACCCCAAGGCGCTTCCTGACGGTCTCATCTGCTACCCACTTCCCACAGCGCTCCTTGCCACCACCAGTTCTGATGATGTCGAGCCCACTTGCCACTCACAAGTTGCTAAGCATCCAACATGGCATGATGCCATGAATAGTGAATTTGAAGCCCTTCTCCACAACAGCACATGGACTCTCATTCCTCCCACCTCCAGCATGAACGTCGTTGGCTGTAAATGGGTTTTTTTTGCCTCAAACGCAAAGCTGATGGCTCTATTGATCGCCACAAAGCTCGCCTAGTTGCCAAAGGTTTCCATCAACAACCTGGCATTGACTTCACAGAGACCTACAATCTAGTGGTCAAGCCTACCACCATTCGTCTCGTTTTGTCTTTTGCAATCTCCTCCGAATGGCTCATTCGCCAAATTGATGTGCAAAATGCCTTCCTCCATGGCTGGCTCTCTGAAGATGTCTACATGGTCCTGCCCCCTAGCTTCATCCACCCTTAATTTCCTCAGCATGTTTGCAAACTATACAAAGCTCTTTACGGCTTAAAACAAGCTCCTCGTGCTTGGTTTTCCTTCCTCAATGATTGCTTCCTAGAGCTTGGCTTTGTCGGATCCCGCTCAGACTGCTCCTTATTTATACTTCGCACACCGACATGCACCACCTATGTCCTTATATATGTTGACGATATTCTCATCACCAGTTCTGTTTCTCAAGGAATGACCTCTTTCCTTAACTCCTTGCAGGTCGACTTTGCCATCAAGGACCTCGTGCCCTTCCACTTCTTCCTCGGCATGAAAGCCATTCCTACCCATGATGGTCTCCTCCTCTCCCAAAAAAGATACATCCTTGATCTCCTTCGCAAGCATAATATGTCTGAAGTCAAACCTGTCAAGACTCCTATGTCTACCGCTCACTCCTTGACCCTACTCTCCGGCGATCCCCTCTTAGATCCATCTCCTTACTGCAGTCTTGTTGGTGCCCTGCAGTATCTCTCCCTCACTTGACCGGACATCTCCTTTGCAGTCAACAAAGTATCTTATATCATGCATCGACCCACATCTTTCCATCTTCAGGTTGTCAAGCATATACCCCGCTACCTCAAATCCACCATCTCCTATGGCCTTTTACTTCGCCGGTCACCCTCCTACTCCCTCCAAGCCTACTCCGATGCTGATTGGGCTAGCTGTCTTGATGACCCAAAATCCATTGGGGGGTTTTGTGTTTTTCTTGGTCCTAATCTCATCTCTTGGTCCTCTCGCAAGCAACAGACTGTCATCCGCTCTAGCACTGAATCCAAATACCGCACCCTTGCCATCATTGCTGTTGAACTCATTTGGCTATAATCCTTGCTTTGTGAACTTGGTATTTACCTTCCCACACCACCCTCTCTATGGTGTGATAACATTGGTGCTACCTACTTCTCTGCCAACCCCGCCTTCCATGCTCGCACCAAGCACATTGAAATCGACTTTCACTTTGTTCGTGACATTTTTACAAAACCCATTGCATCACCCCACTTTTCTCTCATGCGCACCAAGCTTAACATTATGTGCCATGTGTCTCGCTTGCGGGGGCGTATTGAATCACCAACAGACAGCCATGGCTCTACTAGGCAACAATCCATACAATGCAAGCAAATGACTTCCCAACGGCTCGCATCCTCTTAAGAAGGCAATTCCATCAATCCCCAAATCAACTCATCCACACAAGGTAGGAAATAAATCACAACAGCTACATATCAATCAAGCAATTATGTTTTGGCTCCCAAATTAATCAAGCAATTATGTAAATAATTCCCCTTTGCAACACCATAGCTTTTGTATAAATAGACCATCAACGAATGAATAAAGTGTGCAACAAATTGTTTCAATTACCTTTGTTTATAGCCATCATCTTCAAGAGGAAGCTCTAGTGAAAGCCCACCACACATGAGAAGTCTCTAAGAACTCTATGAGATAATAGAGAATTTAAATGATGATCTAAATATCTTTTATCATTTTGCGGATTGTGAACCAATAAGTTTTGAAGAAGCGGTGAAAGATGAAAAATGGAGAAATGCCATGGATGAGAAAATCAAAGCAATTGAAAAGAACAACACATGGGAGTTGGCGATTATTCCATAAGAACAAAAACCCATTGGACTCAAGTGGGTGTTCAAGGCAAAGAAGAATGCTAAAGGAGAAATCGAGAGATACAAAGCAAGATTGGTTGTCAAGGGATATAGTCAACGACCTAACATTGATTATGGTGAAGTTTTTGCTCTTGTTGCATGTTTGGAAACCATACGAATGGTAATTTCTCTTACAGCTCAAAATAAATGGAAGATTTATCAAATGGATGTAAAATCCGCTTTCTTGAATGGAATTCTTGAAGAAGAAATTTATTTGAACAACCTATGGGCTATGTTATCAAAGGGGAAGATGAGAAAGTTTTCAAAATTGAAATCAGCGTTGTATGGCTTAAAACAAGCATCAAGGGCATGAAATAGTAGAATTGATAACTACTTTCAAGAGAATGGCTTCATCAAATGCCCTTATAAATATGCTCTTTATGCTAAGGTATGTGAAAATGGAAATATTTTGCTTGTTTGCTTGTATGTAGATGATTTAATTTTTACAGTTAATAATCCAAGTATGTTAAAAAATTTCAAGAAAGCAATGACTCAAGAATTTGAAATGACAGATATTGGCATTATGGCCTATTATCTTGGAATTGAAGTAAAGAAAATTGAGAAAGTTATTTTTATTTCACAAGGAAGTTTCGCAAGGGAAATTCTCAAAAATTTCAAGATGAACAATTGCAAACCGGTTAGCATTCTGGTAGAATGTGGAATTAAATTGTCAAATATGAACAAGGAGAGAGGGTGGATCCTACAATCTTCAAGAGTTTAGTTGGATGTTTGAGATACTTGACATGCACAAGGCCAAATATTCTCTATGGAGTTGGGCTTGTTAGTTGCTATATGGAGTCACCTACCATAATTCATTTCAAGGCGGCTAAAAGAATTTTTCTTGTTAGATTATATTATTATATGTATTGTACCTTGTCCCACATGGGTTATTGATGTGTATAGCTCTATTGTATTTTTATATAAATAGGCCCCTCATATACAGTATTATATGTAATTTAATATACAACTTTATTCTCAACATGGTATCAGAGCATAAGTTCTGAATCACCGTTATATATATATATATTTTTTTTTTTCTGTCATCTTCTTTGATCTTTTCCGGTGCCACTAGTACGTTTGGCGAACTCCTCACTCTGTCATCTTCGGTTCTCTCTCTTCCCGTCATTGTCTCGATCTAGTGTCTAAACCAATTGAAACCTCTGAAGAAAACCATTCCAGAGTCATCGAGGACAATCTCATCAGAGTAGCCACGATCTTCCACGTGCTGCTCAAAGATTCTACCATCCAGCCACCTGCCGTTACCGTTCATCGGATCAACTCAAACGTCGCGCCACCTCATAGATTTGCCATTGCTTTTTCTAGATTTGCCAGAATCATCACCAATGGCCTTTAGACGCGCCGCCACATGCCGGTCCAAGATTTTGGACTCTTTCATCACACGCCCACGTGCCGCTTAGCAGACGCGCGTGTCCTCCACGCGCCAGGCTTCTTCTTCACCAGTCGTCAGCCACGTGTCAGTCAAGCAAATGGCCACGTCAACCCTAGTCTACATCAGAAGAATTGTTCCATGTCAGCCTTAGTGCCATGTTAGCATCACTCTTCCATGGTAACACTTGCCCCACGTCAGCCTTAGATCCACATTAGCCCTAGTGCACTGTTGACCGTTGACTTTTGATAGCTTTGACCAGGTGTTTCTTACTTATTTTTTTTGTCCTGATCTTATATTTTTGGTTTGTTTTTGCATTTGACATCACTCAATGGCACAAAACGAGATTCTTCATCATGTTTAGGCTATATTAGATGGCACCAACTATACTTTTTGGGCCCAATCAATGTGTAGTTTTTTGAAAGTGCGCAAGCTTTGGTTTTATGTGACTAGGGATTTTGCAAAGCCCACTAAAGGCGCTTCTGAATCTGATGATGCTTTCTGCACTCGTCTAATTGATTGGGACAGTCATCACCATCAGATTCTTACGTGGTTTCGTAACACCACCATTCCATCTATTTTAGCTATATTTGGTAGTTTTGATGAAGCTTAGGGTGCTTGGGATATGCTTGCATCCCGCTACTTCTTTGTTGATGGCTCTTGAGAGTATCCGATTATGCTTGATCTCGATCATTTGAAACAAGAACTAGGACAGACTATCAATGATTTCTTTGTTCGCATGCAATTCCTATGGGACTAGCTTGCTCTCTCAGATCCCATTTGGAAGAATCCCACTGATGCTTAGATGTATGCTGAACACAGGGATCAACATCGCCTTTATCAATTTTTGCTGGCCTTAAATGTTGATTTTGAATCTGTTCGTGGGCAACTTCTACATCGCATTCCTCTTCCAACCTTGGACAAGGCTGTCTTTGAACTTGTTCGTGAGGAGACTAGGCTGCAAATTATGCGTTTTTAGCACAGTCATACAGTCTTGGCTGCCCTATTCTCTGGTTCTTCACCAACCCAACCAAAGCAATTTGACAAGTTTGGTCTTGCTCAACCTTCTTATAAGACTCGTGACAACAAATTTTATCGCTACTGCAAACATCCAGGGCACACTATTGACAAATGTTAGTGTAGGGAAAATCTCATGCACCCACTGTAGCGGTTGCCAATATTGAGAGTGCTACTTCTCCAATTGCTCTATCTCTAGCTGCTCCCTCTATCGAGTCCTCAAGATCCACTTTCACTTTATCTACAACTGACTTAAAGGCTATCGTCAGTCAGGTCCTATCTTGTTCTGGTAATGCATTTTCCTCTATCCTCTTAGTCCTACCAGGTACATCTTCGTCTTGACTTTTTGATTTTGCTTGTTGTAATCACATGACACCTTCTCCCTCCTCGTTTACCATATCTACACCTTCACCACATTCTTCATTAATTCGCACAGTTGATGGCTCCAGTATGATTGTTAAAAATATTGGCACTATCAATACCCCTTCCCTTTCTGTTCCTGAAGTTTTTCATGTGCCTGAATTGTCCTTTAATCTTCTCTATGTTGGGTAACTATGTGAACTTGGTTATAGACTTATTTTTTATTGCTCTGGTGTGGATGTGTAGGATCTTCATATGTGACAAACCCTTGGGACCAAGCATAGTATTGGGAGAATGTTCAAGTTGTCATCTTTACACCTTTCCAAATTCGGAGTCTTTACTGCTACCTCTTCATCACTACCATCTACTGCACTTTGGCATTCGCGTCTTGGTCATTCATCTCTGTCTTGGGTACAATTATTAGCCTCTAAGGGATTGTTAAGTCCAATGTCTACTAGTTCTTTTGATTGTATTTATTGTCAACTTGGGAAACAATCGGCTTTTCCTTTTAACAATAGTGAGTCTATGGCAGTTGCCTCTTTTGATTTAATTCATTCTGATGTTTGGGGACCTTCTCCTGTTCCCAGTTTTCAAAGTGCATCAAAGCATTTCGTTCTGATAATGCCTTAGAATATGCTCAACATGCTTTTAAAGATATACTCAAACACTATGGCACTGTTCATGACTTGTCTTGTCCGGACACCTCTCAACAAAATGGGAGAGCTGAACGGAAACTTCGGCACATTCTAGACACTGTTCGTGTTCTCTTGCTTTCTTCTTCTGTGCCTACCCCATTTTGGGGTGAAACCACTCTCATGGTTGTTTATACAATCAACCGGTTGCCTACTCCTATCATTGATAATTGCACCCCATATGAGAGGTTGTTTGGTACTTTGCCCATTTATAATCATCTTCGTGTCTTTGGATCTGCTTGTTTTGTTTTACTCCAATCACATGAGGGCACCAAACTTGAGCCTCGTTCTCGATTGTGTTGCTTTCTTGGGTATGGAGTGGAACAAAAGGGCTATCGGTGTTATGATCCTGTGTCACACCATTTTCATATCTCTCGTCATGTAGTCTTCTAGGAGCATCGGTTATTCCACGTAGTCGGCAAATTCTACATGCCATCTTTTCCTCATGTACCACACTCTTGGATATTCCTATGTCTCCTTCTCCCACAACACCGTCCTCACTCTAGCAGAACTCATTTGAGGCTCTTGATGTTGCTCCACTAGAACTGCCTTCCTTTGATGTTCTAGACCCAGCACTGTCTCTACTCGAACAACACCCATCTGATGCTCTCGATGCTACTCCACTCGCGTCCCTAGGTCCTGTTCAGTCCGAGGCTCCTGCTCATACTCCACCACATGACCTTTGTCGATCTACTCGAGTAAGATCTCTCCCATCCCATCTCCAGAACTTTCATTGCTTTCATGTCATAGCTACTTTACATGAACCTCACTCCTTTCATGAGGCCTCTACTAAGCTTCTTTGGCAGGTTGTGATGAAAGAGGAACTTGATGCTTTACACAAGAATAATACATGAGATCTGGTTGACTTACCTCTAGGAAAGTCTATTGTTGGGTGTAAGTGGGTCTACAAAATTAAGACTTGTTTTGATGGCACCGTTGATAGGTATAAGGCTCGACTTGTGACCCGAGGTTTTACTCAGGAATATGGTGTGGACTATGAGGAGACCTTTGCTCCTATTGCTCGTCTCTCTTTTGTGCATGCTTTGCTGGCTGTTACAGCTTCTCACCATTGGTCACTTTTTCAAATGGATGTAAAAAATGTCTTCCTTAATGACGATTTGGATTGAGAAGTCTATATGCATCCACCTTTTGAACTCTCTCATCCTCCAAACAAGGTTTGTCGTCTTCGTTAAGCTCTTTATGGACTTAAGCAAGCTCCTCGAGCATGGTTTGTTAAATTTAGCATCATTGTCTCTCGCCTTGGCTACTCCATCGGCTCCTATGATTTAGCCTTATTTCTTCATTGCACAGACCGAGGCACCATTCTACCTCTGTTGTATGTAGATGACATGATTATCACTGGAGATGACCTCACTAGTATTTCAGAGCTCAAGCAGTTTCTTAGTTAGCATTTTGAGATGAAGGATCTTGGCCCTCTTAGCTATTTTCTTGGTCTTTAGATTTCCTCTTCTTGTGATGGCTACTATTTGACATAGGCCAAGTACATCTCTGATTTGCTTTCACAGGCTAATCTCACAAACAGTAAGATCACTGACACCCCGACTGAGCTTAATGCTCATCTCACTCCTCATGATGGGGAACCTCTCCGTGATTTTACTTTGTATCGGCATTTGGTTGGCAGTCTTGTCTATCTTACTGTCACTTGGCCAGATATCTCATATGCTGTTCATCAGGTGAGTCAGTTCATGGCTGCTCCTCACTCCACTCATTTTTTAGCTGTCCTTCGCATCCTTCGCTACCTAAAAGGGACATTATTTCATGGGTTCCATTTCTCCTCATAATCCCCTATTCAGCTACATGCTTATACTGATGCTGATTGGGCAGATGATTCTATAGATCATCGCTCTACCATAGGTTATTGTTTTCTACTTGGCACCTCTCTTATTTCTTGGCGAAGTAAGAAACAAACTGTTGTTGCTTGATCTAGTACTGAGGCAGAATATCGTGCTCTAGTTGACACCACCTCAGAGTTTCTTTGGTTACGATGGCTATTACAGAATATGGGTATTTTTCTTTCTTCTCCTACTCCTGTCTACTGTGATAACAGGAGTGCTATTCAAATTGCCCACAATGATATTTTTATGAACGGACCAAACATATTGAGATTGATTGTCACTTTGTCCATCATCATCTTCTTCAGGACTCATTACAGCTTCATTCTATTTTGTCTCATGATTAGCTTGCAGACCTCCTCACCAAGTCACATCCTCTAGGACGGTTTTGCGATCTTATCTCCAACCTTAAGCTGGTCTCTCGCACTCCACCTTGAGTTTGAGGGGGAATGTTAGATTATATTATTATATTATTATATGTATTGTATTTTGTCCCACATGGGTTATTGATGTGTATAGCTCTATTGTATTCCTATATAAATAGGCCTATCATGTACAATATTATGTGTGATTCAATATACAACCTTATTCTCAACAGTTATATCAAATGTACAATTGATTTTGGCATACTATCCATATTCTAATGAATTTAAACTTGTTGGTTATAGTGATAGCGATTGGGGTGGAAATGTGGATGATATAAAGAGCACTATTGGATTTGTTTTCTATTTGGGTAGTTCAGCATTTACTTGGAGTTCTAAAAAGCAACAAATTGTGACACTTTCAACATGTGAAGCTAAATATGTTGCTGCTACATCTTGTGTTTGTCATGCAATTTCATTGAGGAGATTGTTCAAAGAGTTACACGTGCCACAAGAGGATGCTACGGAAATATTTGTTGACAACAAGTTGGCGCTTACATTGGCAAATCCAGTCTTCCATGATCGAAGCAAACACATCGACACAAGATATCATTTTTTTAGAGAATGTGTTGTCAAGAAGGAGGTACAACTCAAGTTTATGAAGACTCATGATCAAATTGTAGATATTTGTACAAAGCCTCTCAAGAATGAGATTTTTAGCAAGCTACGAGCATTACTTAGAGTCACTAGAAATTGAGTTTAAAAGGAGGTGTTGAATAATAAACTTAATTTTAATAACATTTATTCGAGCCTTTTCGTGTTCTGTATATTATTATGTGACTTGAAAATGTTGTGTCTTTTGATTTTTCAAGAGTTATTTTACGTAGGAGTTACATGGGAGTTATATGAGATATAAATGAATGAAGTTAATGTGAAGAAACTAGAAGAGTCATTTGTATCATATAAATATCCATGTAAGTAAGTTATTATCAAGTTGAATAAGAGATTAAAAAGTCCTCTATTAATTTAGTGTTTGTCTTCCTTTTTTCATTCTCTCTCTTAGTGTGTATAGTTTCCAATTTCCAACAACTATTGTGCTTCGCCCCTCCGCATCGTCCACACGCCTCTCTTCTAGTTCTATCTTTGTCTGTAGCTCATGCCGACGCCACCCACTTCAACGTGTGTTCCACACGCCCCATCTTGGCGCACATGTGTAGCATGCGCTGCCACTTCGACTGCCTCCTTTTCGTTCACACGTCAGATCGTTGGCTTCTCCTCTATTTTCTCATTGGATCTCAAAAACTGGTACCTTATTTTTGCCTTTAGAGAACCCCAAATTTGGTTGCAGTTTGCATTTGGTGTCCACCAGGCTTTTTCTACTGGGTACCACCCTTATCGGACACCATGGTGAAGCTTGTATTCGGCAACTCTAATCCAACCTTCTTTAGCGTTATTTACCTTGCCGTGCAGTGTCCTTTTGCTTGCTATAGTTGTTTCTGTGTATAGGTAGTTCCGTTTCTGGAACATTGCCTTTACAAATCGCCCTTTGTGGCGGCCCCAACTCACCCAATTGGCCGGATAATTTATTTGACCAATTTTCAATATTTTTAAGTTTATTCACACTAACTTCTGATTATTTTGGAGCTCTTGTTTAGGTTATGCACCTTTTCTTTGTTTTTGGTATGTTGTAATCTTCCCTTTTCCCTTTCCCTGAATTGATCAATAGAAAAATCAAAATGTAATATTTTCTTGCCAAAACATGCAAGTAGCCTGTTGAACTTGGACCTACTTCATCTGCCTTTTCCATATCATAGGAAGTCTTCCGTCTTCCGTCTTTCGTCTTCATTTTGAATTTTGTATTTGGCTACTTAATTGGTACAGGTGTAACTCAGCAACGCCTTAGTAGGTAATTAAGGTACAGTTCTGAGACTAATATCATTTTTTATCTTATGAATTGATATTGCTTCCTATGTTGGGAACCTTGAGAACCAGGTCCCACTACAATCTAGTTGTAGCAGTTTGAACTTTTTTTTTTCAGGGTGTAGTTTTAGACTTTTTGTGTAGCTGCAAATGAGCTTTTAAAATAAAGTTTTCTTTACTTACCCCAAAAAATAAAGAAAGTTTTAGTGTAGCTGCTATTGTGGAAAAGGCAAACTGAAAGACGACTTAGAAATGGTCCCGGTTTCGCCTCAGTCTCTGCATCAAAATCTTTTGTACTTTATTTATTTACTTCCTTAAAGTTGAAGATAGGTTATTAATTTTAAAATTTTTTTGGTAAGACACAACGTGCATATGTATATTAGGGCCAAACAGACTATATATATTATTATATATATATATATATATATTAAAGATCACAAAGTCATCAAATCTTCGTTTTCAGAGAATGATTCCAAGACTACTAGAAATGTTTAAGAGTCACATGCAGTTCAAAAGGATCAGGGTTTCTTTGAAAATATAAAAAAATTTAGAAAAGAAGTTTACAGTTGATTATGTATAAGAGGTGCAGGCAGGTTCATGCTTCTTCAAAAAGAGAAAAAAAAGAATAACAAGGGTGGGACTACTAGTGCAGGTAGGATCCATAGCATGCTGGGACGACACGCTATTGAATTGGTGTCATGGGCTTCACCTATAATTAAATCATTTTCATATTTTTGACTAATGGGAGTTGTTTGGATGACCGATTTGATCAAATTAATTGCTGTTTTCACCTAAACCGGTTCATGTGGTGCCAGTCATTAATGATTTGTATCCTTTACTTCTTCAATGAAAAAGTGACACCCGTTACACATGCCTTTTTTTTGTACATATGTAATATGGATAATGTTACATTTTTAATTTTTTTGTTAAATTTATCCAACTTTTTATATGTGAACAAAGATAAGCCCCACAAATATAAAAGCAAACTCTTTATAAAAAAAAAAAAAATTAAAAAATTATATATACAAAGTTGGATGAAGTTGAACAAAAATATTAAAAATGTGACATTACTTATGTGATATCTTCTGTATACATTTCTTTTTTAAATTAACCATTAGATATTTAGGAGACTTATAGTAATAAGATCATTTCTCTTAAAAAAACAAATGCTTCAAATATGGCTTTAATATATATAATATAATATATATATATATAATATATATATATATATATAATATATATATTTTTTTTTTCAAATCGAAGACATCAGATACGTTTTACCATTTGTATTAATGTGCCCTTTTGCCAATTAAACACATTAAAACTCAATTAAGATTTAAGTCGAGATCATTCAAGAAAGGCATTAATAAAAGCTAATTAAGAAAGACGGGAAAAAAGAAAAGAAATTTAATTTAACAGAACATGTGGCGTTAAATAATTGGATCCCAAGTCTACAAGTATGGGAAGGCCAAAAGAACAAGTTATATAAAGGGACACATGATTAGAATATTCAGCAATTAGCTGCCAAAATTGCTAACACAATCTTGTGAGAGAGATTATATAGGATTTCTTTGTCCAAATAAATATTGAATTGTCTAACCACCTACTTAGATAGGTAAGTCCCCTGTAAAATTTTTCATATGTATTTGTTGTCCAAATTGCTGGTTAATTGTTATAGGTTCGGATCCCACAAAGTAATACCATCATGAAAGGGTATGAACTTTCCCATAGCTAAAATATATAGCAATTAAATATGCTACGGGGAATGGTCAATTACCATGCATGTGTTAGCATGCTTATCATAGTTTTGTCCAGAGGAGCTCCTTCTATCAAATTGAGATTCCGCGTAATACCTAGAGTATTGTATTGGGTAAAATACCTCTTATTTGTATTGTTTATTTAAAATAAACGCCTAAATTGAGATAGTACATAAAAGAGAGAAAAAAAGGTAGTTTGCACTACGTTCAAGCCCTATGGGTGGCATGCAAGTCATTGGTGTGGCCATTGTGTGGCTTAACCACCCTTTGAGTATGGCCAAACCACTCTTTAGCTAGATGAGTAGTCTGACCACTCCCAATTGCTGGTTTAGAAATGGTTGAATTACCATTGTCACCGAAGGAGTTGATTCAGCCATCCCTAGTTGATGGTTTATTTGAGGGTTGCCAAATCACCTTTTTGGCCATAAGAATGGTTTGGCCACCTCCAAAGGCTGGCTGGCGGATGGCCGAATTATCCATATGACTCATGGGGTGGTCGATGAATTATTTAAAAAAAAAGCCTCATTTTTAAGTTTTTTTTTTTCCAAAACGTAGTTCACTAAATTAAAGATTGAATATGCTATATTATAGGTTCACTAAAAGGCTCTTAATGGTATCAATCTCTCTAACAAGTGGCATCATAACCTATGGTGGTGTGTGGCATGATGCATTGGCGCATGCACGATAAGGATCGATGGAGAGATTGATAGGGATTAATTTATTTATTTTTAATCTTTGATGACTCGGATGATACTACTTGTTCAAGCATTGACTTCCCTGCCGGCCCTCAACCCTTTTAGAGCAATCGTAGGTCTCGCTAATTGATATATATCGATCCAAGAGGAACAGAAGGCCTTCCAAACCTCACCATCTCTCAGGCCAGATACAAACGAGAGTACTATAGGGGCGACCTGACTTAGTGAGAACACAGGCGACAGATGGCTAAAACAATGAACGTGACGCTTCTTCTTGTACTTGTAATTGCAGCGGCAACAGTACTGCTACCTGAAACACAAGCTGCTCAATATGTGGTAGGAGATACCAGCGGTTGGAATCCTTCCAACGGCGCTGCCTTTTACACCGCCTGGGCTTCCAGGCATAACTTTTCAGTCGGTGATATTCTGGGTGAGCTTCTCTACATATTCCAAGCATATATACCTTTGAGTCTTTCACTTCATTTGAAGTCTTCTATTGTTTTTGATGCTTTGCTAAGAGCACTAGTAGCAGCTTAAAGCTTTTTTTATTTTTTATTTTTTTTTATGATATAAGAAAAATCTGAAAAAAAAAAAAATTACAAAAAGACACCTACATCAATGTCATATAAAACTTGGTTTCCTTCCCTAATGAGAGCTTTCCTGTAAACTATAGCAAATCCAAAGTTTAGAAAACCAATAAAAAAACTAATGTAAGTCACTTTTTATCGTTGTTTTGAAAATTTTTTTATATTTAGGGAGGGAAGGGATTATAGAGAAGCAATGATTGTGGTGTTCCACATCGCTTAGGTATGAGGATGCAAATCACTACAAAAAAATAGCCAGGACCGGCTAAAAAACCGTCCATAAGAACTTATGGACGGTTTTTTCTGGACGGTTTAAAACCGTCCAGAATTAGGCATCGAGAATGTCATTTCTGGACGGTTTTGAATAAACTGTCCAAGAATATAGACAGTTTTATTGAAAACCGTCTGAAAGATATCCTGGACGGTTTGGATTAAAACCGTCCATGAATCATGGACGGTTTTGGGGAAAACTGTCCATGAATCATTGATGGTTTCCCCAAAATCGTCCATGATTCATGGACGGTTTCCCCAAAACCGTCCATGATTAATAATTATTATTTTTTAATATTACTATTAATAAATTCAATATCCAAATACAAAACCTGCTAATTTCAATATCCTGCACAATTCAAATACAAAATCCAACATACAAATCTTCACAACAACATTCTATCCAAAATCCAACATAATTCAAATCCACATACATACGTAATTCTATTTACCTATTACATAATCCAAATCCAAATTACATATTCCAAATCCAAATTACATAATCCAAATCTAAATTACATAATCCAAATCCAAATTACATAATTCATAGTCTTAAAATTCACTTCATAAACCTAAACAAAATGTCAAATGCCTTGAAGAACCTCCTCAGGTAAGTCATCTTCGGTTGCTCCTTTTGAGGCTCTTAAATCAAATAAGTTAGTCTGCGTATATACAATAAATATAGTCAACAAAATATTCATATTAATTGTCTATCAAACCCTTATAATATATTACAAATAGCAATGCACAGACGACATTTACTAGTTAATTAAGACAAGACATGAAGAAGCTAGTTTAAATTTAAATGAATATGTTAAGCATTTTTTTAGGAAATATTGTTATATACCCATCCTTCTTTACATAACCAAACAACTTTCTTCAATTTCTCTCACAAAAAATTCAAAACTTATTTTTACTTTATATCACATCAACCAATTTCTTCCTCCTTTCCCCTCTCCAACCTCTTTACCAAACACACCCTAAGGCTTTACAAGAGTCACTAGTAATGAAAGTTCAAATACAACCATAAACACAAAAATACCACAATGACCACCACAAATCAAAGTAGCTATGTAATGGAAATTAGAAGATCTTTCTATTAGAACAATCTTTTAAATACTTAAGAAATAATTAAGTTAATAATGCCAAGAAGGATCCACTATTCTTACGGTTTATCCATCTATAACTAATTGTGCAAACAACATTAGAGAGTAAAAGGATAAAGTGTTACCTTTACTTCCCGATAGTGGACAAGAACTATGTGTGAGAGATCCCTACAATAGTTGTGAATTAGGTAAGCAACAGAAGAAAAATCCAAAACCACAAGAATAGAAACTATAAGAAACAAAATTGGAAATTATTTCAGCAAATCTTATGGCATTTCGAACCAATAAGAATAACAACTGCACAAGGCTGATAACTAGAACTGAAGATATTGCTAACTCATCACATACCCTAAGTTGAAGGAGCACTTGCGTATCATTTTTGCAAACAATGTTTATACAATTCATCAAATATCTAATGAGCCTCTTGCGTGGAAGACCAAAACAAATAGAGAAAAGAATCATACCACATGTAGAGTCTCAGACTGATATGCATAGTATTTGCAAGAGAAAATTAAATAAGTAAGACCAAATGAGCTGATAGGCTCCCTCACTGATGAAGCAACTAAAGTCACAAATTTACTTTAAGCTACAGAATAGAACCATTTCCCCAATTTTGCCATATTTTAAATTAAATTACCAATAAATCCAACAACTATTTTTTTTCTTATTCATCCCAATTTTCAAGTTTTTTATACCCATCAACTTATTCAAAACCAACAAATCAAAGACAAACATTTAACACCCACATGAAGGGGCCCTCCATAATCTATGGGAATAAGAAACGCCCTTATGAGTTAGTCCCAAAATTTAAATTGTGCACCATCATCTCCACACCCCAATACACCAATATATACATCTGAATCATTCATCCACAAGATAAGTTCACACCAAATTGACCCATAAATCAAAGTAGATAACATCCTTCACATTTTCATTCCCACTTACAATCAGTTTTTCACTAAGTACAAGAAAAACCCTATGTACAAGAAAATAAAACTAACGCATTTACCACTAAGTTTTTCACTCACCAAAAGAAATATGTTTTCCTCATTTTCAGTATTTGGGAAGGATTAAATTATTTTTGTGTTAATGCAATTCTCTTTATGAAAACTTAAGAAAACAACTTACGTTTTTCAAAAGCAAAAAACAAATAACACTCGCAATCATTTGATATACCCATTTCCATTGTCCGTCAAACATTTGTAATTGTAAATTAAGTTGAAGTCTAAACTAACTAAACAAGACTTACGTAATCATTTGTTTCACGCGCCACCTTGTCATACCGCATTGCATGTCAAGATCTTCCACATCTAAACCGTAATCACCTGCATTTGTACATACACACGTCTCTTCATTAAACTATATTTAAATAACATTGTCTAAATTTATGCTTATTTTTCACTTAATAACTAATTAATGAAAACGAACACTACACCAAAACATTACCCTCTTGGTTGTTTCCTATGGAAGGTTGTTTCCCCTTCATAAGCATTTGTACCATTCTTTTTAGGGTTGCCACCTCTTCCTCTTGCTTTTGAAATCTAACATTTTGCATTTTGCACAAACTCTTCAAACCTTCCATCTCAATAGCCATTGCTGCTTCCCTGGCAGTAGGTCCACTTGACACAGATCTTTGCTCGGAGCTAGAGGAGGTGGATTTGCCAGGTGTCGGCCCTAACCCCACCCCGCGAACCCGACCCGAATGTTCTTTTCCTAACACCTGTCCGCACGCATCATTTGGCGACCAATATATTGACCCCTGTGAACATACTTGGTCTGTTGGCGACTGAGTATTCATAATTGCTTTTATCTGGGTCCGCACAACACATACAAATAATAAATTAAACATAAAATCTGCGTAAAGATATACTTATCATAATAATATTCTCGTAATAGTAAGTACTTAGCACTTACCAAAGCTGCTCCAGCTACTTCATTAACAGGGGTCCCATCTTTGCGTGTATGCGAGACCACGAAAATATCGCATCAGTTCGGCGTTTCTCCTGTATCTACCTCCTACAACATCATTGACATTATCATACAAGTTTATGATCTAACTAAAGTACGTACGATTCGTGACCCTTTTTTTTTATTTATAACCTGAGTTATTATACGTACCATCTCATGAGCAACCTATGCGATGCTCTTAGATCCTAAAGTGTGAAGCCAATTATTAAATCCACGGCTTGTTTTGGCCTTCTCTGCAATTTCCTATAAAATTTATAATGTTAATATGTTGATTATTTAAACAAAATAAATAATAACAAAATAACGACATCATTTCATAAATTTAGCGTTTGGCATAAGTGAGAAAAAACCTTATCATCCTTGGACAACCACCTATCAAGTTGGATTTCGAAGTCTTCTGCATCGAAAACTCTATATTTTCCCGCCATCTGGACCACAGATGGTATGTTATCATCGTCTTTCAATTTCAGAGCCTTCTTAATCTCGTACCTTAACTGTCGTCTTTTCTTTGCGAAGCCCATGAGCGTTATCCTTTTTATTTCATTGACGGCCTCTGCAGGCTCCACATAAAATTTTCTCTACGCCCAAAATAGAATCTCATATCTTAAATGAAAATAAGTGGGAATGAAAAACTATAAAAAGTGATTAACATGTCAGGAAAAAGTTTCATACTATTAGGGTTGTCTACATATCTTCATTCCCGTCTATTGATATCCTCCTCCAATGGCCATGTAACTGTGAAAATCGACAATTTCTTATAATCTTCCCTGCAATCCTTGAGAATTTCTTGCTACCCGGGCTGATTGGTTGGAAGCAGGTGTTGAACTGGACAACTACCCTTTCCCCCTCAAGTAGGTGCCAAATCTCCTTAGGACTACCAACAGTCTTAATCTCTCTTCTATCCTGGTCATCTACAACTTATAAAAAACGAATGTTATAATTAACTAGTATTAAATTAATATAAATATATCAAAGCAGCTGACTAATGATATAATATAACAAAATTCATACCTATGGTCTCAACTTGCCCACGTCGTAACCGCCGCTGAGGAGGCGCATTTGTACCGCAATGTTGTGAAAGATTGGGTGCGGATTGTGCTCGTGTGTGAGCCTCCCTCTCAGGGCCATCCCTAGTCTCAGGGCTATGCTCTACTTCAGGGGCCACCGCTTCTTCAAACTCCCTTCTATTGCATGAGGGTCCTGCTCATGCGTCATACCCAGGCTCATGCATCCCAAGTATATCATCCATATGTCTGTCGTATTCGCCCGGACTAATGTCGTGGAGCGAATCGGGTAGTAGTACATTTGGGGCTGGAGTAGGGATATAGTAATCTTCGCTCCCCTGTGTTTCCAGGGAGTCTTGGGTAGTCTCATTTGACCCTACTACCTGCCGCACAACCGGTGTGCGGTCTCTAGGTGTCCAAAAATCTTCGCAGGCTTGCGACATCCTTCGTTCGCGAGACATGTCTACCTGCAAACACATTAAAATGGGTCAGTTTCAATCATGAAGAAAATATACAATATTTTACAACATAGAGGACATGAAAAAAATAGTGAGACAAATATTAAGTAAATCTAACTAAAGTACATACATTTATTTGGACACATTTTAATAGTTTAATCACATTTAGTACATACATGTATTTTAGTGTTTTGGAGGCCAGTACGTTAGTATGTGCACATTCAATATCATTCACAAAATCAATATCATCTCCAGGAACGTTAACATTAAAAGGCTCATGCTCATGATAACTGTCAGACTCGTCGTAATTATGACCTTCACCTTCGCCGACATCATAGACGTTTCTTGGTTTTGTCTTTACAGCAATATTTCAATTTGGATGTATTAGATCTTGAACATAATATACATGCGATACTTGGGAAGGTAGTACGAACAAATCATCGGTAATTCGCACACCCGTGGGAATTAGGTTATTGAAATTTACAAGATTGAATCCATATTCGTTCTTCTTGTATCCTTTATTCGGTTGAATGTCGGCCCAATCACACTTGAAGAGCACATACCGTGTCAAGTTGTAGTAAGTAACCTCGATTATGCGAGTTAGCTTACCGTAGTAGGTGGGACCGTCTTCATTGGTCACACACACCCCACAATTTTGACTTTTCTTTTCTTTATCGACATCCACGATGCAGTACAGCACGCCATTAACCACATACCGATCATATTCTTGGGCATCGAACATTGGGCCTTTGGCATGACTTATAAGTTTATCCCCCAATTCCATTCTACTAGCCGTGTCCAACTTATCAACCTGTGATTTGAACACCTTATTAACATAGTGATTTCATTTGACTTTTATACACTTAATTATTAAAACAAACAGGATTCTTACGTATGACTTGTACCAGCTACAGAATTGGTCTCTGTGCTGCTTCATCAACTGTTGATGCGATGTCCTTTCCATATTGTTTGTTTCTATTAGCGAGTCAATGTGCATCCTATACATCAGCATAAAAAAGGATGGAAAATACTTTCTATTTCATTTATAACCGTACAATACGTATTTAATTATACGACTCACTTTCGAAATTGTAGGAAATCGTCAGAGTTGAATAAACCATCGCCTATGCCCCATATAGCACCATTTTTTACCATAAGTTAGCCACGTTGATTTCGTTGCATGCCTACAACAAGGACATGCTTTCCGTCCATGTGTATTCCAGCCCGATAAATCACCGTATGCTGGGAAGTCATTTATGGTCCACATCAAAGCCGAACGCATTATGAATTTCTTTTTTGAGGTTATGTCAAAAGTTTGCACCCCTACTTCCCATAGTTCCTTCAACTCACTTACAAGGGGCACTAGGTACACATCTATATTTTGCCCTGGTGAATTCGGACCAGGAATAATCAAGCTTAACACAAAATACAGTTATTTCATACACATCCAGGGGGGCAAATTGTAAGGTACTAACATTACCGGCCAAATACTGTGACTAGTAGACATGTTCCCAAAAGAATTAAAACCATCTGACGCTAAACCTAGCCTGACATTGCGCGGGTCTGATGCGAAGTCTGGGTAACGTGAATCAAATGCCTTCCATGCTTCTCCATCGACCGGATGCCTCAATACACCATCTTTTGCACGGCCTTGAGCGTGCCACTTCATATGTGATGATGTATAATGTGACATAAACAACCTCTGCAGTATTGGTATCAGAGGAAACCAACGCAACACTTTGACCGGCTTTTTTTTTTAACTTTTTGCCGACCCATCTTCATCAGTTACGTCATCCTTCCACCTAGACTGATTGCACGATGTACATTTGTCTAACTTTTCATTTTTCCTTCAAAATAGCATACAACCTTTGCGACAAGCCGATATCTTTTCGTACCCAAGGCCCAAATCTCTCATGTACTTTTTGGCCTCATATGTGTCTTTAGGCAAACTTGCATCCGAAGGTATTAATTCATTGATAAATTCAAGCAACATGGAGAATGATGTATTGCTCCAACCACCCATACACTTAATACTATATAGACGCACAAAAGCTCCCAATTTGCTATGTTTTGTATTTTCATGGAGTGGCGTATCGGCATCCTTTAGCAAATCTTCTAACTTCTTCGCCTCCTTGTTAGAGTCTTCAATTTTATCGTCAACAGATTCAGACTCGGGTTCGGCTTCAACTCCCACTTGAGACCCACCCGCTCCTACACAATCATCGTGCATCGCAAAAACATCATTAAGCATGTCTTGCATCCCACTAGACCCGCCATGTAGTGGAATACTAGAGACAGGAACTGTACTTGGAGCTTCAGATATTGCCTCCCTATCAGTGGGAGAGACAATTGATTCTCCATGCATTATCTACTCAGTGTAACCCTCAATAATCCCGGCACCAGACGTTAAATGGGTAAATACAACTTCTTTGGACCATATTTTGTCCAAGAAACACTTCTTACAGGGGCACACAATCAACTTGTTCCTTCTAGAATTTTCACTTGCAAATTTCACAAAAGCCATAACCCCACGAATGTACTCCCGCGAACTTTTCGGCTTTCTCATCCAACTCTTGTTTATCTTTCTCGCTACATCACAAAAACTTTGTCAAGGCATTTGTCACTAATACCTATAAAGTTAAACTAAAGAAATTTGTTTAATTACCCAAGATACAATATATGCACACCTTTTAAATCATGTAAGCCCATGATATATTTACTGAAAACACACCTTCTATTTCTAATTTCAATTCTCAAGTACAAACAATTTAAACCATGCCCTAATCCTCATGGTTGGCCCTACGCTCCTCTATAATCCTCCCAACAAAAACATTAACCTTTTGCCACTAAAATCCTGCACCATCTCCTCACTCCATGCAAATCGAACAAACCCAAAAGAGGAAAGTGATCACTCCAATTAAACACCCTTAGCTAGAAGCTAGGGCTGTTTATAAAATATTAAAATATTAAAAAATATTAAAATTAGGTATAACAAGAAAATCCTCAAAATCTAATGACTTCACCACACAATTCCAAGCTCTTATAAACAGAGAGAAGCCATAATAACCATTCGGTGCATCACTTAGCAAACAAAAGGAAGCCAAGTCTTCACAAGAAATCCCAAAAGATTACAACCCAAAACACAAACAACTGAAAATCTCCGACATCCAAACAAAAAACCTAAAGCAATTTCAAATACCCATCTTTCTCTATAGCCAAAGATATCAAATTACCCTAAATCCATTTCCACGAAATCGAACTACTCTTGTCATTTGGTGTCCTGATTTCACCTTTTTTTTTTTTTTTAAAAAAAAAATCCCAAATTGATTCCTGTAATTTGGGATTTAGAAATGTGATTAAACACACTCTGAGGTTAAAAATAAAAAAAAATTGAATCAATCGTATTGTTACACGTGTTACTTAAACTAAAAAAAAATTATTAAAAAACCAAATACAAAATATATATTAAAAGAAAAATCACGATGCAATCAAAATGATAGTACAAAAAAACAAATCAAAATACATTGAGGAACATATAAAATTCACACTGATTCATCAACTTAAAAGGAAAAAAAGAAAATTGACGCAGACTCACTAAGAGAGATCGAGCAGATTCACAAAGAGAGATCGAAAATCTGGTATATTGCAGAGAAAACCGGTAATTTGAGAGAAAGAGAGAGAGAGAGAGAGAGAGTGAGCTTCACACAAAGAGATATTGAGAAAGTGAGAGATAGAGAGGAGAAGAAGAGAGTGAGCTTACAGGGAGAGACGGCGCCGGCGTGGAGTTGCAGGGAAGATCGATCGAGAGGGAAGAGAGACGGCCAGGAAGAGAGAGACAGCGGGAGTTTTGATTTTCAGAAAAAATATTGCAGGTCTGCAGGGATGAACAAAAGGGAAATCCGTGACCACGTGTATGGTTAGGGATTCCCAGACGGTTTATAAAAACCGTATGTTATTCCCAGACGATTTATACAAATCGTCCAGGATTCCCGGACGGTTTTTAACAAAACTGTCTTTTTTTTTTATTAATTTCACTGTCTGAAAATTACTGATGCTTTCAAAAAAAGCGTCTAGGAAATTTTTTTAATATATGGTTTTTAAACCGTCTAGGAAAAAACCGTCAATAATATGTCAAATTTTTTGTAGTGAATATGCTTATATGTATATTCGCATTCTTCAGAGAAAACCGGTAATCTAGAGAGAAAGAGAGAGAGAGAGAGAGTGAGCTTCACACAAAGAGATATTGAGAAAGTGAGAGATAGAGAGGAGAAGAAGAGAGTGAGCTTACAGGGAGAGACGGCGCCGGCGTGGAGTTGCAGGGAAGATCGATCGAGAGGGAAGAGAGATGGCGTTGGCGTGGAGTTGCAGGGAAGATCGATCGAGAGGGAAGAGAGACGGCCAGGAAGAGAGAGACAGCGGGAGTTTTGATTTTCAAAAAAAATATTGCAGGTCTGCAGGGATGAACAAAAGGGAATCCGTGACCACGTGTATGGTTAGGGATTCCCAGACGGTTTATAAAAACCGTATGTTATTCCCAGACGATTTATACAAATCGTCCAGGATTCCCGGACGGTTTTTAACAAAACTGTCTTTTTTTTATTAATTTTCAGACGTTTTACTAAACCGTCTGAAAATTACTAATGCTTTCCAAAAAAAGCGTCTAGGAAATTTTTTTAATATACGGTTTTTAAACCGTCTAGGAAAAAACCGTCAATAATATGTCAATTTTTTGTAGTGAATATGCTTATATGTATATTCGCATTCTTCTTGATACAACGTATTTTAAAGTCGTAATAGTCATGAACTTAACAAATATCCGTAGTTGACAATATTGTGTTGTTGGAATAGGGTGAGTCATTACATAACATTGAATCATCCGTAAAATCTCTCGTCTCCATTTTCTATATATTTGGCTATTTGATTTATTTCACATTTCATTATGAATTTCTTGATTCAATAGGAAAATTAATAGAGTTGGTGATGATTTTGCTGTTTTTGCAGTCTTCAACTTCACCACCGGACAACATGACGTTGCGACAGTAAGCAAAGCCGCTTTTGATGCGTGCACCACAACCAATACTCTCTCCATTGCAACCACCGGACCAGCCAATATCCCCCTCAATACCACCGGAGAGAACTATTTCATCTGCACCTTCGCATCGCACTGCCCCGCTGGACAAAAGTTAGCCGTTAATGTCCAGAAGTCCTCCGTCAATAGTACTACTCCACCACCTCCAGCTGGATCAGTTCCATCGGCACCTCCTGCGCCATTTCCGGCTGGAGTTACATTGGCACCTTCTCCTCCACCCACTAGCTCAGTCTCATCTCTTGCTGCTACTTTCCTTCTTATTCTCATCACCAGTGCCTCAACTATCTTTTTTCTATTTTAGTCTCGTTTAATTTTCTAGTCTCGCTCATTCATACGCGGAGCTTATGTGCTTTTTTCTTCTTTTGTTTTTTTTTTGTTTTTTGTTTAAAGTGAGCTTTTGTGGGTTTTGTTACTTCACATATATATACACAATCGCATTTGATGATATTATTTGTGTATGAATAAATCTTTTCGATATATAATTACATAACTTCTTAATACAAGACAATCTATAGAAAAAAGTGAGAAAGACCTTTTTAGAAAAAAAACTTCATTTTCAAAATTTTTCAAAAATCCAATTTTAAACTTTTCGGACCCTTCTTAGTGATGGATCAGTAACATCTTGTTGTTGTACGTTGTCTTTTATTTTTATTATTTTTTTGGGATGGATCTGTTTGTCGTCTAACAAATCTAGCTACAAGATGACGTTTTTCCCTTTACCCATTGACAATTACATAATGGCATGGATGGTTAGGGCTTAATATATATATGATCTTGAAGATTTAATTTTGATCTGTCGGCAATAAAAATAATTTACTTGGAGAAGTGCCCTTTCTTCGCTAGCTGCAACATTATACTCAATCCAGCTGGAAATTAAACTAACCTTTTCCTTTTAATACGCATCAACGAAATATTGCCTAAAGAAAACACAGACACATTCTATTAAGCAGAGCATAAGGCCTGAGAAAAGATATCTTGACTTGGAGATAAAACTGTACTTTTAATGAGTTAATTACATATACTCATGCATCCCGCATAAAGCTTTCAGATTAACCCAGTAGCCTTTGGGATGGTTCGACCACCTCCAAATCAACCAAAGGGGTAGCCAGTTGTAATGCCCCACACGATAAATGCAATATTGTACATACATCCACACGTCGCTACTCCTACTTTTCTTGATCAGTGGCAGAGATAAAGGGGGACGGGGCAGGGGTGCCCACCCCCCAAAATGTTTGAAAAAAAAAAAAATTATGTATTTTTTTAACCTAAACTATATTATGCCCATGCATTAATAAGATTCTGCTCCCTACAAATTAAATTAATACACTCATTCCCTTGTTATGTATTTGCTCAGAAGAAGAAAAAAAAAAAAAAATTATTCAAGATAGCTTGAGCCCATCCCCCAGCCCAGCGGCAGCACCCTTAAAAAATGAAAGTTA
>FXXK01001284.1:74617-85131 GCA_900184695.1 Betula pendula
TCTTCTTCTTCTTCTTCTTCTTCTTCAGTTCTTGAGTCCTTACTCCCTTAGGCCTGTCTCCGAGGCCGAGCTGCTACGCTCTAACTTGTAAGTAACTTTCAGTCTCTCTTATTTTTATTTTAAGCTATGAACTTATTATGGGTATCAACACATAAAGAGTGAAAGAGACGGCAGAAAAAAAAAAAAAAGAAATTAAAGACAGAAATGAGAAAGAGACGAAGAATAGTGTCTGAGTGAGTCTGTTCCTTAGTGATTTTGAATAATGAGAGTGAAAAGTGATTCTAAAAAGTGAGGACATGTGTCATTATTGTTGCGGTAGTTTGTTGATATTTTGATAGTTTAAATTGTTTAATAGAAAAAATGATAAAAAAATAAAAATAAAAATAAAACATCCTTGAATGATACCTGATGGGCCGGCTTGATGCAATGATGCGTTGGTGAATGTTGATGGTTCAATGGTGAGTCATGATTCATGAATTACAATTACTTAGGGTAGATCTTATACAACGTACATGAGCAGAGTAGATCTTATATTCTTATACATCATATATGCCATTGGTGCCAAGTGAGGTGGGGATTGTGTGGTGTGGAGAGATGGTCATGGTCAATTGTCAAAGGTGAGCACTAAGGATAATAGTTAATAAATTAATAACATGGTGGCAAAGTGCTAAGTGGAGTTTACACTTTGCAAGAGTCAAAAATCTTTCATCTTTATTACTTAATAAATTATAACTTTTATTTTTGTCCCTACTTTCATACTCGAATTCAGTTTATTTATTTATTTTTTTTTGACATCAATATGATTATAAATAATTTTATTGACTCTTATTTTTTATTATAGTTTTATTATTATTATTATTATTTTGATAAGAACAATATTGTAATTTTTTTTATAAGGTTTTCTTCATACTTTGAGATTTGGCTAAGTGACAACAAGTTTCAGTAGAATTTTTGCCACTCTCAAGTACATTGTTTGTTATTGTTTGTTCTTTTTATTAAGACATTGTTTGTTGATTTGTTAGATTAATAGCTATTAGAATATGCTAATAATTTTATTAGAATATCATTAGAGTATGTGCCATTAGCCATTAATTGTTTAGTGTGAAAAGTCTTAAAACTATTAGTGCCTAAATATTAACTGATATATAAATTTAGTATATATTTATGAAGTTTAATAGATATATATATATTTTGTTTTTTATTTTTTATACATATATTATGTTATAATTTATATTTTAAATTGTAATTATCATATTTTTATATATTATAATAAAAATATAATATATGAAAAGAACAAAAATAATTGTTTGTAATTATATTTTATTATTTTAGTTCCGCCCCTGAGGCAGATTCGTGATTCCGCCACCGTTCTTGATAAATACTGCAGCAGAAATGGTATATATATATATATTGTTTTGAACTTTAACTAACCTATAAACTGTAAGAGCAATTACGAGAGCACTAATCTGAAACGTAACTTGCATCTAATCATAACTTATATACACTAGTTGAATATATAAAAATTACTACTATTTGTAAGTCTCAAAACTATACATCATCAAAATGGCGTATAAGCCAACTAAACTTAGGGCCTGTTTGTTAAGTCTTTTAGTTTTTTTTGTGTGTTTTGAATAATAATAGAAGTGAATGATGTGATATAAAGTAGGAAGAATATTTTAAATTTTTTATATGAAAAAGTGAAATTTTTTTGTTTTTTAGTGAGTTTTTTATTTGAATAGTAATAAAAAGTGAGTGATGTGATATAAAAAGTAAAAAAAATTATTAAAAAGTAATTGATAGAATATTAAAAGTGGTGTTAATTTTGAGGGAAGAAAAAAAAGGAAGAGGGGAGAGGGTTTAACAAACAGGCCCTCAAACCCTGAGAACTCCGAAAGATATGTCATCGCCCTAGGCCTTTAAAAGTTATGACCATTTTAAAACTCAGGCCCACGACTTAGTAAGTAAAAACCTCAGATAAAACTGTTTATGTGACGTGAGTCCTCTTGTTCTTATGAAACCTCTTTCTTACAAATCTGACTTAAATCAAGGTAAACCTTTCCTCAAAATAGATGCTTAATTTCTAAAAACAATAAAGCACTTTGTAGGTAAACACTAGTGTAAAATACCTTTCCTGGACTCAAAAGGAGAGTGGCTTTTTTGCTTCAATTGAAATACTGAAACTGAACTTGTTACTAGCTTTTTCTACTATTATGATCAAATATTAAGCCACATACATCTACATACTGATACTTTACAAAACATTTACTAGCAGATGATAATAGTAAGCAACATACTTAAAACAAAACATGAACATATCTTTGCTTAATCCTTCCTTTTTCCTTCCCACGTGCAGGACTTTCTTGAAAAATGTAAATTATAATTATATTATAAGGGTGTTTTAGAAATTTTGATAACAATATGATTCCATTCACTAACGTATTAATTGCATCGTACCAAACAGTAGAATGTATATTCAGAATTCTATTCGAATGTTACAATCAAACTACTGAATAAGAATAGTTATTATATTTCAACTTTTTTCATTCACAGTAATAACTATTTGTTTTCTTAATTGAATAACTATTCAGTATACCAAACGTGCCCTAAGTGACAATTACTGATATTCCATGGGCTTAGCCTAAGGACTCGATCCCGATCACTGCTCCTTAAGAAAATGATTAAAGAAGTGTTGTTCTCCACATCTTCAATTGTTAGGTTTTGAGCAAACACTCAAAAAATAGAAAGAAAAAAAAAAAAAGTGGTATGTCCCAATGTTTGGTGTAGTGGCGGCTAACCAAAATTTCATAAGTGAGGGGGAGTATTAAAGTATTAATTAAATGATTAAATTTACTATTTCTTATTAGTTTAACTTTTGAAATAACTAGTGATTTAATAGATCTAGTTTCTTTAAGTTGCTACTCATATCAACTGGTTGAGCAAAGAGGATGGCGATTTGAAAGGGGATTAGAAACTTGAGCTTGAAGAGGGGGTGGAAAGGACAAGGAAGACTTGACTATACATGTGTGAGTGTAGAAAGGTTTTGAGTCCTATATTAAAAAAATATCATAAGTGTGAGTAATTAATATAGCATAGTTGGGTCAAAACTCATAAGTTTAATCTTTTGAGTTAAATGGTTTCTTAACATGCTATATTATGAGCTTACTAAAAGACTCTCCAAGATATCAATCTCACTAACAAGTGGTATCAGAGCCGATGGTTGTTGTGGCATGGTGGAGTGGCGTAGGCACAAACAAGGATCCTTGGAGTAGGTACAAATTAAGGTGTAAAGTGCGGGTATGAATGGGGATCCATGGAGTAAGGGGCAAAAGTTTATAGCATAGGCACAAACCAGAGTCCTTGGAGTTGGGACAAAGGTGTATGCATATGGGAAAACCCACATAGCCCACAAGTCATCTTAAAGAGGGTTCATAAGATTGATAAAAAGCTTCTCTTTGAAGAGGAGTGTAGCATTGTGGTGTTACAGGTCGATCTACAACAACCCAGTGGAAGAAGGAGTTCTAGTTGGAGGGGAAGTTGAGTTGCTGGTAGACTTAGCTAGCAAGGTTAAAAGTGGCAGCTTAAAGGAATTAGAAGTAATAGAAGAGTCTTGCTCATCTAGCATGACTCTTAGTAGGAGAAATAAGGGACATGTGTTCGAGTAGTAGAATAAAGTACGTGTTATCCAGTTGTTATCTGACGAGGATCAGATGGCCCTCTGCTGAGTGAACAGGATCAGACGAGCCCAGGGAACGATGGCTCTCTGTTGACTCAAGGGGAACCAGTGAGCATATTTCTGTATTGCCTACTTCATCAACGAGAGTCTGCCTGCAGTCATGCTCATCAATACGGCGCCGACCTCATCCCTCGTGCCACTCTCTGTTGTGCTCCAGCCATTTGTAATTTTGTATGACAAATCTACTCACAGGAAAAAAAAATGCATCAAACATATAATTGTATTGCATGTTCAATGGTTTTGACTACTATAACACTAATTGCGCTACTAAGTCATTATGAAAAATGTTCATATAAATATGGGAAATTTTATTGAAAAAAATCAACCACATAATACAAAATCCAATATATTATTAGACTAAGTACTTAAATCAAAATTGTCCTTATATTTAATACATATCATCATCAGAGTCCATATCATTGTTGCTTGAAAATGATAGTTCATGTTCAGTTTCTATACCATTGTTACTAAATAACTCTTCTTCATCATCGGAGTTAGGGGTGGCAATTTTTGACACGACCCGCGAACCCGACACGAACACGACACGAAAAAACCGGGTTTGGGTTTAGCTTAACGGGTTACCGGGTCAAACGGGTTGACCCGTTTATGACTCGGTAAATTACCGGGTCAGACGGGTCAACCCGCCGGGTTACCGGGTGACCCGTTTAACCCACCAAAAAAAAAAAAAAAGCCCTGAAACTTCCCGAATCAGTTTCAGGGTTAAACTTTAACCCGCAAGCCGCAACAGCGCAACTCTCAGTTCTCTCTCTCTCTCTCAATCTCCCTCTCTTTCTCTCCCACTGTCCTCCGTCAATCCCTCTCCCTCTCTCTCGGTCTGGCCCACGGCGAGCCGCCGTCGATCCCTCTCCCCCTCTCTCGGTCTGGCCCACGGCGGACGAGTCGGACGACTCCGTCGATCCCTCTCCCTCTCTCTCGGTCTGGCCCACGGCGACAGTACCGGCGTGGTGGTTGGCGGCGAGGCAAAGATCGGCATCGTGGAAGTCTGGAAGTCTGGAACGGACTTCCCTCTCCCTCTTTCTCATTCTCCCTNGCAAGCCGCAACAGCGCAACTCTCAGTTCTCTCTCTCTCTCTCAATCTCCCTCTCTTTCTCTCCCACTGTCCTCCGTCAATCCCTCTCCCTCTCTCTCGGTCTGGCCCACGGCGAGCCGCCGTCGATCCCTCTCCCCCTCTCTCGGTCTGGCCCACGGCGGACGAGTCGGACGACTCCGTCGATCCCTCTCCCTCTCTCTCGGTCTGGCCCACGGCGACAGTACCGGCGTGGTGGTTGGCGGCGAGGCAAAGATCGGCATCGTGGAAGTCTGGAAGTCTGGAACGGACTTCCCTCTCCCTCTTTCTCATTCTCCCTCTCGGACTCTAGTCTCGGTCACTGGAAGTCTGGAACGGCACTGGGCCACTGGCAGCATTTGTTGGGTCGGGTTGAATAAATTCAACCCGACAACACGACCCGTCAACTATTTGACGGGTTGACGGGTTGGGTCGTGTCAACCCGTTTATTAAACGGGTTGACACGACACGACCCGTTTATTAAACGGGTCGTGTCCGGGTTTGGGGTTAACGGGTTAACGGGTCAAGCGGGTTAACCCGAACCCGACTCGTTAACCCGTTTTGACACCCCTAATCGGAGTTTGTATCTTATTCATCATTCGACAGGTTCTTGTCAGCGAACATGCTACAATCAAGTTGCAAATAGAATTTATCAATAGCTATTGTCGAATCATCTCTACATAACAAAGTTGAGTCTTCAACATTTTCTTCTTCTACAAGGGCAATATTACCCCTAACAAATTCTCGTCCCTAGTATATGTCATACATGATTCCTTAGTCTTCTTCTTCATGATCTCCCTCTAGTCCTGTTGGTATATCATATATGTTTTTATGAGTCAGCTTCTGTACCACTTTTCAACTACCACCCAACTTTGGATCATTCAAGTAAAACACTTGCGAAGCTTGGCATGCTAAGATGAATGGGTCCGATTCATACCATTTGAGAGAAGTATTCACAATCGTAAAACCTTGGTATATTTTTATTCCTATTGTACTTCCAATATCTCACAAATCGCACTCAAATAGATACACACAATTTGGGCTTAGGTAATATTACTCTAAAATGTTTCTCAACTCACCATAGTACTCAATATCGACATGCCGTGCTCACCTCGAACAACAATACCACTATTCTAGATAGTGTGAGTTTGTGCACTTTCTTTTGTGTGGAACTTAACACTATTCACAATGCAACCTCTATAAGATTTAACTTGAAGATCAGACCACATGCAAGATTATATAATTGTTTTGAGACATTATTTGCATTACGCCCACTACTGTATATCTAATTTTGAAACAAACGCTCAAAGTTTTTCCTATGTTATTTTTCAATGTCATTGTTGCATTCTCTTTCGATTGTTTGATAATGTTCACTACATAAAAAATACACCTATTGGTAATCATCTTTACTATCAAGTAAACATAACGTAAAGGGGAAAAAAAAAAAAAACAATCATTGTTACACTTACTCCAAATAGGAAGTCGTTTTATTATAGTTATTAAGCACATATCGTCAAGCCCTTGCAAAAACCTTTTCATCAAATGTTACATATTTTGTTGCTTTAAAAGGCCGAACTAGATGAGAGAACACATCTAAGCCTTGATTCATTTCTTCCAACCATTTGTTAGAATTTCTCTCTTCACGGGTCCATCTTATCTTAATCTTACAAAGATACGTAGCAAAATGTCAAACACTTATCAAATAAATAACACTTGGTAATTGACCTAGCTGGACGTGTTCTATTCCGCACATACCTCTTATACTTGCCAAGTGTCCTTTTAATTGGATATATCCAACGGTACTATATCGGACCCACAAGCTTAGCCTCTCGAGATCAATAAATAGCTAGATAGACCATAATTTCAAAAAATGCATGCGAAAATATTTTTTCCTACTTGCATAGAATCAAGACAATAACATCATTCATTTACTTCAAGATTTAAATGTTTGTTCAAACAACTGCTTAAAAAAGGTATGACACAAAATATCGGTTTTTTTAGTAGTGTAGTTATTTATCCAACTCTTGTAGTAGATTGGGAGGCTAGAGTACCCTATAGTTATTCATCACAAATAAATTATGGAAACGTGATCCCGCCTATGTTCTTGTTTGTAAACTCGTGGCCTGTTCTCAAACACATGGCCATAGCATGTGGTGATAGAATCACATGTGAGAGAGAGATTATTAAGTATAGACATGTGAGTGTAAAAAAGGTTTGAATCTTACAATAAAAAGATGTCATAAATATAAGAGATTAATATAATATAGTTTGGCATAAACCTATAAACTTAATCTTTTTGATTGATTAATGTTTCAACATACTATATTATATTACGAACTTCCTAAAAGATTCTTCAAAATGTCAATTTCTCTAGCAGAATAGACCAGAAATATGAACAAAGGAAAGAGGGGACAAGATAAACAAAGCGACAATCAACAAAGGGTCGGCGATTGTGAGGACGCTCAATGGAAGTCGCTATTGAGAGAGAGAGAGAGAGGGATTAACTTTTTTCATTTTTGTCTAATGTTTCCAATTTGTCGTATTTGCTGGTCTCTTTTTCTCCACCAACTTCCTTTGATCGGTTCAAGCAGAACATTTCGACTTTTCTACTGGCCCTAGCCCAATCAACGATCAGAAGCCCTCAACCCTTCTAGAACAATGTGATATCTCCCTTTATATATATATATATATATATATATATATATATATATATATCCAAGAGGAGTAGAAGGCCTTCCAAGCCTCACCATCTCTCAGACCCACAAAACCAAGACACAAAACAGAGTATCAAAAAACAGAGTATAGGGGCGACCTGACTTGCTTAGAACACAGAAAGATGGCTAAAACAATGAACGTGACGCTTCTTCTTGTAGTTCTAGTTGCAGCAGCAACAGTGCTACCTGGAACACAAGCTGTTGATCATGTGGTCGGAGGTGCCACCGGTTGGAACATTCCTTCCAACGGCGAATCCTTTTACACCACCTGGTCTGCCAGTAATAACTTTTCAGTTGGTGATGTTCTGGGTGAGCTCCTCTACATATACACAAACCTCAATTCCAGCTTTTTCTATCGTCTTTCTATTTGTTGATTTTTACTTTCACTCTTTCACTTTATTTGGAGTCTTCTATTTTACAATATATTTCCTATTAGATCATTCTCTGTATAATCTCACCTACCACATAGTTTTTTGGCTCATGCAGTATTTACAGCCATTTCTCTTTCATTTTTTCTAAATAGGGAACAAAAACATTTTTTACTTCTCTGCTGCCACAAAAGCTTCTTTTATTTTTTTTTCTATACCATTAAAATATTAATTCATTACAAAATACAAGTTTCTTACTGAGCATCACTTCTTTTACAAAATTCTAACTCAGTACCAATAAAAGGCCGAAAAAAAAAAAAGAGAGAGAGAAGAGAAAAAAGAGATATATTTTCAATAACAATAATAGATAGGAAAGCTCAAACCCAAGGTTTATGAACCGATAAAAAAAAAATTTTGTAAGTCACTTTTTATGGTTTTTTTTTCCTTTTTTTTTTAAAAAAAATTCTTATATTTAACAAAATGAAGGGGTTAGAAAAAAGCTGCAGTAAATGCTTTAATACCGAATCGTCCATAAAATTTATCGTCTCCATTTTATATTCATTTGGCTATTTTATTTATTTCATATTTGATTATGAATATCTTCGTTCTATAGTGTTTGATACTTTTGCTATTCCAAAATCAATAAGAAATTTAATATGGTGATGATTTTGCGCTGTTTTTGCAGTCTTCACCTTCACCACCGGAGTACATGACGTTGCGACAGTAAGCAAAGCCGCTTATGATGCGTGCACCACAACCAGTCCTCTCAGCCTTACAACCACAGGACCAGCCAATATCCGCCTCAATACCACCGGAGAGAACTACTTCATCTGCACCATCTCAACGCACTGCTCCAATGGACAAAAGTTGGCCGTTAATGTCAAGGCTTCCAACGAATCTGGCACTTCTCCACCATCTCCACCTGGATCGACACCTCCGCCTCCGCCTCCGCCTCCACCGAGTGGCGCATCAGCCTCATCTCCTGCCGCTACTCTCCCTCTTATTCTCATGACCGTTGCCTCAGCTATCTTTTATGATCTATTTTAGTTTCGTGTTTCTAGTCTATCCATCTCATACACGGAGTGACGGAGCTAGCTATCTTGTTACAGCATCTTTTGTTATTTCATATATTTACAGTTCACATTAATTTCGATGAGTAATTAAATAACGTCTTATATATTACAAGACGAACTTGTGTTTGCTTGAAACTCTTTGACTTCTAGTGGATCAAATAACAGCTTGTTCTTCTTGCCTTTTGTTTCTACTTTTGTTGGGATAAATCTGTCGGTGCCATTTAACAAATTTACATTGCAGAAATATATATAAAATAAAAAATAAAATAATATGAAAGAGAAAGAAAAGGAAGCGGATAGACGTACCGAGCATTAGGACTACATTTTGAATTAATGTCTATACACTATATACACTATGTTGTAAATTGTATTATAATACTCTTAATTTATAGAGAGAATATTAGTGATGAACAATTAAACTTAAACTAATTAAAGAATAAAATAAAGCCTACATTGAAATAAAATCAAAGAGAATATGAAGTAAAATATTTTTGGACAAAAATTTTCGAAGAATTGATTTGTAGAAAATTATTATAAATCAGCATTTAAAAGTTATAAATGTTGTTAGCATGTGAGAAAAAAATTACTCATAAAACAAAAGCATGTGAGAAATATATATTTTCTTTTAATAGCATGTCCTTCTCATATATTTTTTTAATGACATAAATAAAAAAGCATCGATCTTTAAAAGTGATATGTGTCATTAGTATATATTTTTCATATATTTTTTTAATAACATAAATAAAAAAATATCGACCTTTAAAAATAATATATATCCTTAAACATGTGCTTCACATATAAACGACCATTATATAAAATATATATCCTAGCATGCATAATGGCGTTGATGGTTACTTAGGGCATGATATATTTTCTCGAAGATTTAATTTTGATCTGTCGGTAATAAAAATGAATACTTTTGATTTTGGATCATGCATGGTGACTCAGAAAAAGATAAACTTATCCACATCAGTCATACAAGTCAAGTATCTATAAGCGTAGCTTGAATTGATTTAATGAAATTTGGATCCAATTATGAAGAAAATATCCGTTGAATAAGCCATCCTCCTTTAATGGCATGGTAGGTACCTGGACCACCAGCTACAGCCCTGTAGCTGTCGAAAAACGAAAAAAAAACCATTCTGCAGAAAACTCCCACCACTCAACCACTAAAGCTACTAAATGACAACAACCTAAGTTACTTTATACAGTTCAAAAACTCTCAGCAACACAAACCAAGCCAAAACAAAGACCGACTAAAATAAACTAAAAAATATTGAAGAAATAATGAACGGTGGAATCAAAAAGTAAAAGATTAGAAGTAAGAAAAGAAAAAACAAGAAATATGAAAAGAAAGTGGGTCCTACTTTAGTTTGAATTTTTTTTACGATTTTAAACCTTTTTTAAAAAAAATCTTCATAGAAGTCATAATGGCACCTTCTCATTTTATTTTGAAAAAACTTTAGAAAATTTCCTTCAAATTTTCATGACTTCTTTAAATGTTAAAAACTCTTAATTTAAATTATTAAACCTTTAATTTTTTTTTTCAATTTTTTTTTC
>FXXK01001284.1:89910-102985 GCA_900184695.1 Betula pendula
CAGATCTTTTTCAAAATGCTTTTGTGAGATTGCGGTTGTCCTGCCGCCTGCGTCCTTATTGCCGTATAATAGCAACCTATCAAATTTTTTTTTTTTTGAAAATAGCCTTGGTAGGCCCCCTTTTACATTGGGCCCTTTCTCGATTTTGAATCGAATATGGGCCCTCTTCTTTTCTCTTCTTTTGGTCCAAGAATTGCCCTCAACAATCTTAAATAAGTCATCGGCAAGTGCGCACGTATTCTTGTAAGAAAATTTCTATCTTGGATACAATCCACGATATACTTGTATATGCATTGGTGCAGTTTTGACTTTTTGAAAGAAGGAGATGACTCATGGGTTGAAGCCTGTCTTTGACCGGCATCCCCTTGTGGGCCATAAGCCCAATAAAATAAGATATGGGCATCAAACCGAGTAAAATATGTGGATTGTTGATGCATATATTATGAACTCTTTTTAACGAGACTTTAGTCCAAAATTTTGATTCGTTTTGAATTAACCTCTAAGATCATGCCACTTGAATTGATTAAACAAAAAAAATAAATCATGGTTTAACAAAGTCAAACAAATCAAGGTTATTGATTTTAAAAGACTTGGTTATTGTTGACAATAAAGACATGATACGTTTAATTAAAGTGGCACGTCATGGAAGCATCCGTATTAATTTATAAGAAGGTTTTGGGTGTGGTTGAGGTTGTAATTTTATAAACAATAAGCGCGATTTTAAATTAAACTGTAAAGAGTAAATCATTTGAGAATTGCGTTTTTAAAAAATTGAAATTTAAAAACGTAAAAAATATGTGTTTTCAAATCGCATATAAGGAGGTATTTTTTAAAAAATATAAAATTTTAAAGGTTAACTTTGATTTTAAAAACTAAATCATATTTTACAAAACTTATTATTTTTTAAAATACATTTTTAAATCAAATATTTTAAATCACATTCATAAACTTACTCCTAAGCTTGTGAAGTTCACGGAAAAGGTCAGAAAGTAATAAGCAAGAAGGGTTGAAAAGTTTCTAGAAGGGTTGAAAAATTAAATTGTAAAGAGTAAATTATTTGAGAATTGCATTTTAAAAAATTGAGATTTAAAAATGTAAAAAATATGTGTTTTCAAATCGCATGTAAGCAAGGACGGAGCCAGGAGATAAAATGAGTATGGGCCAAAACCAAAAAAAATTTAAAGTAGGGCCAAAAAATAATTTGGGCATGGATCAAAAGGCAAAAAAAAAAAATTTAAGCTTAAATTTTTTTTTTTGCAGTTTGGGAGGGGCCAGGGCCCTACGCCCCCCACCCCCCCCCCCCCCTCCCTCCGTCATTGCATGTAGGAGGTATTTTTTAAAAAAATATAAAAATTTTAAAAGATTAAGCTGTGATTTTAAAAATTAAATCATAATTGTATTAAGCGTTTAACTATATTTTTAAAAATTACATTTTCAAATCAAATATTTTAAAATTATTATTTTTAAAATCACATACTTAAACTAACTCTTAAGCTTTCGTGAAGTTCACGGAAAAGGTCAGAAAGTAACAAGCAAAGGAGGGTTGAAAAGTTTCTAGAAATCTTTTTGTCACATTCGAGGCAACCGGGAGGCATTAACTAATATATTGATCAAACAGGTGTAGCCTATTTCCAAGGGACTGCCTTAATTAAAAAAATTAAAACTTGGAAGATCTTTCTCTCTTACTTTTCTTATCATGATTTATAATATTTGTTTTCAATGTCTAATCACAAACCTTTGGTGTACTTTTCTCTCTCTAATATACTTTGTTTATTCGAAGAAGAAAGAAGGGCAAAGAAGAGAAGAGAAGAGAAGAGAAGGTTTGTGGAAAGGAGTGAGGGTTGGGCATATAATGGGTATTCCCTTCAAAAGAAGATGGCGCAGGGAGACATATTTGACTTTTATGCCAATACTGATCTTTGAATGGCCTTAGATGGGCATGGCGTCTCCCACAAATTATCAAATTGATTCGGCCTAGATTTTGGCACATGGGTATTCCATTCAAAACACATTTATTTATGGAAAAGTACGTATACTATTTTAAACTATTACTTTATTATTAATATTTTTTTAAAACTATTAAAAAATATTAGATATTTTTTCTTATTTAAAATTTTTAAAATTACATTTATTTATTTTTTTTTTTTATTGAGAAATAATAATATTTTTAATGTTTTAAAAAATATTATAATAAAGTAATAGTTTAAAATAGTATACGTACCTTTTCCCATAAATAAATGTGTTGTCTGATGGAATACCACATGTGCCAAAATCTAGCCGAATCAATTTGATAATTTGTAGGAGACGCCATGCCATCTAAGGCATTCGAAGAGTCAGTTTGGCCATCAGAAAGTCAATATGTCCCCTCGCCATCTTCTTTTGAAAGGGAATACCCATTATAATGCCCAACCCTCATCGTCCACAACCTTCTCTTCTCTCTCTTCTCTCTTTGGCCTTCTTTCTTCTTCGAGATAACAAAGTATATATAGATGAGAGAAACGTACACCAATGTTGTGTGATAGACTTTGAAAATCAAATATTATAAATTCATGATAAGAAAGTAAGAGAGAAAGAATCTTCAAGTTTTAATTTTTTTAATTAGAGGCAGTCCCTTTGGAAATAGGCCTACACCTGTTGACTCAATATTTAGTTAATGCCTCCCGGTTGCGTCCGAATGTGACAAAAGATTTCTAGAACATTTTCAACCTCCTTTGCTTGTTACTTTCTGACCTGTTCCGTGAACTTCAACCGAAGCTTAAGAGTTAGTTTAAGTATGTGATTTTAAAAATAGATAATTTTAAATATTTGATTGAAAATGCTGAATATTTTAAAAATGAATAGTAAACGCTTAATACATTTATGATTTAATTTTTAAATCACAGCCTTAACTTTAAATTTTATATTTTTAAAAAATGCCTCCTACATGCAAGAACGGAGGGATGGGGGGGGGGGGGGGCGTAGGGGCCCTGGCCCTCCCAAACTGCAAAAAAAAAATTTACCTTAGAATTTTTTTTTTTTGCCTTTTGATCATTGCCCAAGATTATTTTTTGGCACTACTTTAATTTTTTTTTGGTTTGGCCCATACTCATTTTATCTCCTGGCTCCGTCCTTACGCTTACATGCCGATTGATAAACAACATATATTTTTACATTTTTAAATCTCAATTTTTAAAAATGCAATTCTCAAATATTTACTCTTTCACAATTTAATTTTCAACCCTTCTAGAAACTTTTTCAACCTTCTTGCTTATTACTTTCTGACCTTTTCCGTGACTTCAACAAGCTTAGGAGTAAGTTTATAGAAGTGATGTTTAAAATATTGATTTTAAAATGTTAATTTTAAAAATTATATAATGTTGGTAAAAATATGATTTAGTTTTTAAAATCACAGTTAACTTTAAAATTTTATAGTTTTTTAAAAAATACCTCCTTATAATGCGAATATTGAAACACAATATTTTTACGTTTTTAATTTCACTTTCTTAAAAACGCAATTCTAAATGATTTACTCTTTACAGTTTAATTTAAATCGCCGCTTATTGTTTAGTAAAAATTACACCTCACCACACCCAAAACCTTCTTATAAAGTAATACGGATGCTTCATGGACGTGCCACTTAATTAAACGTATCATGTCTTATTGTCAACAATAAACCAAGTCTTTAAAACAATAACCTTGATTTGGTTTACTTTGTTAAACCGCATTACTTTATTTTTGTTAATCATTCAAGTGGCATGATCTTAAGAGTTAATTCAAAACGAATCAAAATTTGGACTTAAAGTCTCGTTAAAAAGAGTTCATAATATATGCATCAACAATCCACATTTTACTCGGTTTGAGGCAATGGATCTTAATTTATTGGGCTTATGGCCCACAGGGATGCCGGTCAAAGTACAGCTTAACCATGGAGTCATCTTACTCTTCAAAAGTCAAAACTGTCACCAATTCATATACAAGTATATCGTGGAGTGGTACCAAGATAAGAAATTTATCTTACAAGATAACGGTGCGCACTTGCCAGGATGACTTATTTAAGATTGTTGAAGGCATTCTGGACCAAAAGAAGAGAAAGAAGAGGGCCCATATTCGATTCAAAATCGAGAAAGGGCCCAATGTAAAGGGGCCTACCAAGGGCTATTTTGCAAAAAAAAAAAAAATTGATCAGGCTTGCTATTATACGGCAATAAGGGACGCAGGCGGCAGGACAACCGCAATCTCACAAAAGCATTTTTGAAAAAGATCTGGGGTGTGCTGCGCAGGGCTAAACAGGCCGCTGAACAACCCGCCATCCGTAATAGACAGACATAAATGGAAGCGGTAATCTGATCGAAAGCCGTAATTGGATGAAGACCCAGCGACACAGTTTAAGTGTGTATGACGGAAATCTGTGGATCTCGGCTTGCCAAAACACCATTCTTAGGCAGGGTGAATAATTAGGCGATTATTAACGGTTAACTAATTAAATAATTAAAAATATTAGATAACCAACATTAAAAATAATTGTAATCGATAATCTTTTAAGATCAGTTACGATTACTCGGTTATAGGATACTGAAAACGAGGTTAAAAAATTCAGGTAACCGATAATTGTTAAAATTATTTAAATATATATATTAAAAATAAAATTTTTAAAAAATAATAATTTAAAACTAAAAACTATACCTTGAGTGTAATGTAATTTTAATGTATTTTTATTGTTATGGGAATAAAAAGTCTAATAGAACAAAAAAATGAGTTTAAAATAGTCTAAAATGAGGCCAAAAAATTAAAGAAGATAAAAATGCTCATTATTTGAAAACCGATATCCATTAGTAACCGGTTTAATAACCGTGTAAGATGGCAACAGATAGACTGGTTGCCGTTGCGATTATTTTAAAATTAAATAATCAGAATTTAGACTCGCAGTTTATAAAAATACGACAACTGCAATCCACTGTAACCTTAAATTCTTGGTAATCACAACTCACATAAATTGAGCAATTGATCAGAATGTTAATTGTCATGAATTTGAACTAGACGATAATTGGGTAAATGGCATTGGCCCGCATATAGTCATATATATGCGTGGACCACCCTTGTTGGGTAGATGATCAGAGCGGAACGAATAGCCATAACAAGACCATAAGTTACGAAACAAGGTATTGACTACTACGTTGCCCAAATGCGGAAAAAAAAAAAAGGAGGGAGACCATCAGCCCAACACAAAGCACAATCCAATACCTAATAAGGACCCTTTGGGAAAAAAGTGCGGCAAAAGTTGCGGAGCGTTAGGTACAGGCCTCTCAAACAAAGCATAAAGCTAAGGGTATAAAATTCCCTTCAGCATTACACAGCCCACGTGATCACCTTCCCCAGGTAGACAAATATGCCTCAACGAGCAAGACAACATGGCCAGGAAACCTTCAAACTCGAGAAAACAATTGAAAGGGGAGAAAAATTGGTGCAGCTCAACAAAGTCTGACCGAATACCAACACCTTACTGACAATCCACCTAACAATCTAATCTAGACTATTATAGATGTTTGCTTTTATTTATATTATAATAGCGTTACTGATGACAACCGATTGTAACCACAACAACACTATTATAAAACCTATCTTACATTTACTGTACTTTAATTAATTATAATAGCGTAATTGCAACACATGTGTAAACCACAATAACTTCTTATAGATGCTTGTCTTTATCTGTTGGCTGTAAAGTAAAATGGATTAAGAGTGGTGGAAAAATAGTAAAAGAGCGGAGGGCTCCAAATCCAACAAAAAGTCCAAATAAACATAAACATGTGTTTTTTTGTAGCATGAATTTATATGCAGAAAAAGTCGGAGAATAAAAAGAACAGAAAGTAATAGTATGGAAATTTATTAGAAATGATACTGGTTTTATTAAGTATAAAAGTTTTTGATTTATTCATATTTTCTTTAAATAATGCTCAATGAATGAAATAAATGCATATTATGTCTAAACTAAATAAAGAGCTGGAATATAGCTGTCAACAAAACTAGGCAGCAGCGGTGTGAATGGCTACCGGTGGTAGCCTCGGTATATTGGCTAACAGTCCAAAGACTGTTATAAATAACAACTAGGAGCAGCGGGTGTAAAGGTTACCAATAGAAAACCAATAAATGTTTATGTGTGGAGTTCGTCTAATATCGTTAATCGAGTGTGGGCTTTATCACGTTAAACGAGTGTGGGCTCTAATGTAAGAACTGTAAAAAATGTAATAGAATATAGATTCAATAAATAGTCACCGAGTTGTATATGCATATATTAAATCATTATTATTAATATTGCCTTATAAGACCGAATCTTTTTAACTAATAATTGAACGCGAAGACTTACTGTGTTTATATTTACATAGACCTTGGTGCAGGACTGAGGTTTAGGGCGAAAGTCCCTTTGTGTTCAATGGTTACTAGACCATTTCTTTGCGTGTTTTCGTGCTTAGCCTTTGAGGAGTTAATAATTTAATCTTTCTATTTTTATGCTCAGGTATACAATATACGTACGAATATGACATAACATAATTTCTGTTTGGTATGTATGTCATTACGTTATAGTTTGAATTAAACTTATATTCTGTATTGGTATGTTAACTTCAATAATAAACTTTATTGGTTGAAATTTACGTTATGTATTGGTATTGTTAATAGTATGTTATTAAGATTTGTCTCTATATTTTCTGCTAGCCTCCAAGGAATTCCATGCGACCTAATAATCCTAGATGTTCATAATTAACGTCAACGTAAATTGGTGTGAAATTCAGATTTAAAATCCAAGGCGACCACAAACTATGATGTTACGGGGTCTAATCTACGTACGAAAAGTTAAACAAAAAGTATCTTGGGACAAAATATGTTGCCCTAAAAAAGAATAGAGGGAGTTGGGGATATAAGAAGTTACAGAGGATGAAATAGAGACATCGATCATTGAGGCACCATTCGAATCTCCTTCGCTAAGTACAGGATCCTGTGAGGATAGCTAATGTAGTGAACAGAATACTCTTTCTTAAATGGAAAAGAGCTTTTTGCAGGTAGAATCCCTCAGGTTTACTCATCAGAATTGGACAAAAATATTAAAGCTTGGCATGAGGTTGCTAAGTGAATTCATTCAGTTTGAAGTGGGGGATGGTAGCAACACTGTCTGCCATGTGGAGACGGTAGCATTTGGAGGGGTCTTTATAACTTTTGGCCATAAGAGTAGTCTATGAAATGCTAACAGTAACGTTGATACAAGAGATTGTCAAGTTATTAACCAATAAAAATTTGTATTGGGTGCCAGCAAGATGATCAGATGCATTAGCACAAAGGGTTACAGCACCAGCCAGGTCCTAAGTCAAATACATAGCAGGACCCGGTTACATGAGTGAAGATTTGAGAGGTTGATATATATCCCAATGGGAGGATTTCAAAAAGGGCAACAGTACACGTGCAGAAACCAGGGAGGAGATTCGATACAAGCTAGCTACAAATTTGTTGATTGGTGTCATATAGTGAGGTTAACTGGTGAGAGACAATTTACCAACAAGCAAAAATTGCAAAGTAACGTTATAGTTGGCTCAAGTGATAAAGAGTATTGGTTTTGTGTATTTTATCAGGTCCTAAAGTTTAAATTATTTTTTGTGCAAATAATTTTGTTGGGGTCATGCTACCGACCTGAGCTAGAGTGTTACCAATTTGTATGGATGAAGGCGTTTGAAGGTCGAAATTTACTGTACCAAGGTGAAGTATACAAATAGTCCTATTTATAGAGAATTTTTCATATAAAACAAAAAATAATAAATAAATAAAAATATAATAAATGCGAGTTAGAGCCTTAAGGTGATGTTTTTTGCTATTTTGGTAAACAAGCTGTAGAGGGGAGGGGACAGCTTATTTGAGAAAAGGAATTTGGAAGGGGATTGAAGCAAATTGTCTCTTGTGAAGACCCGGGGAACTGATTGTGGAGGACTGTTGATCTGGCTGTTACAGACTTGAAAGGTAGATGATTGAAAGCTATCTTATGCAGACACCTGCCTAAGTTTAAGCAGTGTATAGATATTATGAAACCAAGAAATGATTTAAAGCAGGAAATCAGATAAATAAACAGAGGAGCAGATCGTACAGAGGATTGAGGATGAAGATAGAACGAGAATTGCCGACTAAAAAGATCAAGCGACAAGTGAAAACCATGGAGATATGTAGCAGATGGGGACCACCCTAGGGCCGGCTTAGATAGGTTAGACACAATTAGGCCTACCGCCTATGACCCTTACTTTTAAAAAAAACAAAAACAAAGAAAGGTGAAAATAAGGTAAAAGTCTCAAGAAAAAATAAATTGAAATTTCATAAATTTCTTGAATTTCAAAATTTTGAATGACTCCATCGAAATTTATATTACTTTTCAACTTAAGATATTCGAAATTTTTATATCTTTTTAATTTTCTTCGGGCCTTATTTGAATTTTATTAAATTTGTACGGAGAGGTGCCACAGTTTTGAAATATCTTTTTGTGATAGAAAGAAAATTTCATAATGTAACCTTGGTTATGGATTTACGATAATTGTACGAAATACTCGACGCTTAGATCTTCAAAATTGGGTTTTAAGTGATGATTGTTTTAAAAAAAATAAAATTTGAAAAGATCTGACCTAATCTTAACAGAAAAAAAAATTGAAAAAAAATTAAAGGTTTAAAATTTAAATTAAGAGTTTTTACATTTAAAAAGCATGAAAATTTGAAGGAAATTTTCTAAAGTTTTTTCAAAATAGAAATGAGAAGGTGCCATGTAAGGACCTAATGAAGATTTTTTTTAAAAAGGTTTAAAATCGTAAAAAAAATTCAACTAAAGTAGGACCCACTTCTTCTTCATATTTCTTGTTTTTTCTTTTCTTACTTCTATCTTTCTTACTTTTGATTCCACCGTCATTATTCTCAATTTTTTTTAGTTTATTATCGGTCCTTTGTTTGGGCTGGTTGTGTTGCGGAGAGTTTTGTGAACTGTATGAAAGAACTAGGTGTTGGTCATTTAGTACCCTCGCTTTAGTGGTTGAGTGGTGGAGTTTTCTGCAGAACTGTTTTTTTTTTTTCCGTTTTCGACAGCTACAGGGCTGTAGCTGGTGTCCAGGTAACTACCCATAGCCATAAAGGAGGATGGCTTTGAACGGATATTTTTTCATAATTGGATCCAAATTCATTAAATCATCAAGCTCACGCTTATAATACTTGACTTTGTAGACGATGTGGAGTAAGTTTATCTTTTCTGAGCACCATGCATCGATCGAAATCAAAGTATTCATTTTTTATACCGACAGATCAAATTAATCTTCGAGAAAATATAGCGATGCCCTAAGTAAACGATCAACGCCAATTATGCATGCTAGGATAGTATATTTTATATAATGGTCGTTTATGAGTGAGCACATGTTTAAGGATATATATTTTATTTTTAAGGTCGATATTTTTTTATTAGTTAATTAAAAAAATATATGAATATAACTGAATGACACATATCACTTTGTAAAGATCGATGCTTTTTTAATTTATGTCATTTAAAAATATATGAAGGACATGCTAATTAAAGAAAAATATTCTCACATGCTTTTGTTTCAGGTAATTTTTTCTCACGTGCTAACAACATTATAACTTTAAATGCTGATTTAAATAATAATGTTCACAATAAATCGTCGAAAATTGTCCAAAAATATTTTACTGCATATGCCATTTGATTTTAAATTTCAATTAGCTTGTATTTATTCCTTAAATTAGTTTAAGTTAATGTCATCACTAATATTCTCTTATAAATTAAGAGTATTTTACCATTTACAGACATAAGTGTATATAGTGTACAGACATTAATTCAAAATGTAGTCCTAATGCTCGGGATCGTCCTATCCGCTTCGCTTTGTCTTTCTCTTTCCATATATTTTATTTTTATTTATATATATTTCCTGCAAATGTAAATTTGTTAATGGCACCGACAGATTTATCCAACAAAAGTAGAAACCAAAAGGCAAGAAGAACAAGCGTTTGTTGATCCACTAGAATCCCAAGATTTTCAAGCAAACACAAGTTAGCCCCCCTTGTTAATAAAATAGGAAAAAACGGGTTTTATTAATTTACTCATCGAATTTAAAGTGAGGTAAAAATCGAAAAACAAATGAAGGCGTAACAAGAAAGCTAGCCCGTCACTCGTTGGTAAAGAAAAGGAAAAAAAGGATAACCCTTAGAAACAACCAACTAAAATTGAATAAAAAGGGATGCTTGAGGGCCAAACGGTCCCCAATGGAAAATAGAAAGAAAAAGAGTAAAGCGGCCAATGAAGAGACTTGGATGCGGGGCCCAACTCGGTTTGGGGAAGGCCGGGAGGGCGAGGCCGAAGGGGTTCCCCCGATCCAGGGGAAGGTGGAAGAAGTCCAAAATTCCCCCGTTGGAAAGCGCCTTGAAGTTTAAACGGCCCAACCTTTTTGGTCCCATGGAACAGTGCGGGGTTTGAAGAATGGGGGGTGCAGATGCAAAATTTTTAGTTCCCCCCGGGGGGGGTATTGGAGCGGAATTATTGGGCCCTGGTCCGGTGTTGGTAGGCGAGACCCTGGGGTTTTGGTGGGTCCACATCCCAAAGCCGGCTGTTTTGCTACGTCCCCACGTTCCCATGGTTACCCTCCGTGTTGGAAGGGTGAAGACCCTGGCAAAAACAAGCCGCAAAAATCATCAACCATAATAATTGTCTTATTGGAATTTGGGAAGACAAAAGACAAACACATAGAAGAAGATATCAATAATCAAAAATTGAAAAAAAAAAAACCAAATGAATTAAAAATGGAGACGATTAAATTTTAAATGGACGGAATCCGTTATTAAAGCATTTACCTGCAGCTTTCTTTGTTTCAACCCTTTCAATTTCTGGTTAAATAAAAAGAAAATTTTTTAAAAAGAAACAAATAAAGTACTTACAAATTTTTTTTTTTACGTCAATAAATGGGTTGGAAGCTTTCCTATCCCTGAATTTTATTGGCAATAATATTCTTTTTTTTCCTCCTCTTCTCTCTTTTTTTTTTTTTTTCGGCCTTTTTTGGGTTTACGGAAGTTTAGAAATTTTGTAAGAGTGTAAAATTGCAGTTAAGTTAAAGAACTTTGTTTATTTTGGGGTATGGAATAAATTAAATGGGTAAAAAAAAAAAAAAGAAGCCTTTTTTGTGCAGCAAAAAGAAGAAAAAAGGTTTGGTTCCTCATTTACGAAAAATGAAAAGAAATGCTGGTTAAATACTGCATGAGCCCAAAAAAACTATGTGGGGGGGGGAGATTATACAGGAAGACTAAATAAAAGATATTGTAAAATAGAAAGACCCAAATAAAGTGGGAAAAAAGAGTGGAAAGTAAAAAATCACAATTAGAAAGACGATAGAAAAAGCTGGGAATGGGGTTTTGGGGCTTGGTTATAAGAGGAAACTTCCCCCGAAACACACCAACCTGAAAATTATTAACTGGCAAAAGACCCAGGGTGTGGGTAAAGGATTCGCCGTTTTGCAAGGATTTTCCAAACCGGTTGGGCCACCCTCGACACCATGGAACAACAAGCTTTGTTGTTTCCCAGGTAGCACTGTTGGGCCTTGCCTGCAACAGACACAAGAAGAAGCCGTCCACGTTGCCAAATTTGGTCTTTAGCCCCATCCATTTCCCTGTGTTTCCAAGCAAGTCCCCAGGGGGGCGCCCTATGAACTCCTGGGCTTTTTTGTACCGTTTTTGGTGGATCTGGGTTTGGGGTCCGAGAAAAGATTGGGGGGAGGCACCTTGAAAGGCCCTTCCCTACCTCCTCTTGGGGAAATATTTATATATTTATGATATAGATAATAAATTAATACTAAAAAGATTATTCACAAATGTTCCTAGAAGGTTGAAGGGCCCTTTCTGATCGTTGATGGGCCTAGGCCAGTCAAAGTTCCCTGAAAAATGTTTATGCCCCCTAACCCGGGAAATAAGAAGTTGGGTTGGAAGAAAAAGAGGACCCGCAAAATACGACAAATTGGAACTAAACAAAAAATGAAAAATTAATCCTCCGTCTTCCTCCCAAATAGCGGACTTCGCCCATTGAGCGCCCCTCCAAATCGGCCCGAACCCTTTGGTGATTGTCCGCTTTGGTACTTCCCCTTCTTCCCCTTTTGTTCCCCATATTTTTCCCGGTCTATTCCCCCTGCTCAGAAGAAAAATTTGACATGTTGAGAAGAAAACTCTAGGAGTCGTAATATAAATTGGTTTGAAACTAATGCCCAAAAAAAGAATTAAGTTTGTATATTGTTAAATGCCCAACTATATAATATTAAAAATCCTCCTATATTTATGACCAAATCTTTTTTATTGTAAAATGCCCAAACCCTTTGTCCAACTCAACATGTTCTATAGCTTAATATCCTTCTTCTCTCCCAACATGTGAAATCGATCTCACAATGCTATTGGCCCATGTGGTTGAGAAACGGCCCACAGTTACAACAGAAATAAAGGCGGGAACACGTTTTTTCCATAATTTTTGGTGGATGAGAACTATCAAGGGTACTTCTTAGCCCTTCCCAATCTTACTACAAGAGTTTGGTAAAACTTACAACTATTAAAAAACCGATATTGGTGCCATACCTTTTTTTAACAGTTTTTAACAAACAGTTTAAAAACTGGAAAAAGTAAATGAAATGAGTTTGTAATTTGTCTTGAAAATCCTATGCCGTAAGGGAAAAATTTTCAGCATGCATTTTTTTTGAAAATTAAATGGGGCATAATCTTAGCCGTATGTAAATTTATCCTCGAAGGTCTAAGCCTTGGTGGGTCCCCCCCCGATTATAAAGACCCGTTGGATATATCCAAAAAAAAGGACACGGCAGTTAATAACAGGTTATGGGGGCGATAGAAAACCCGCCCCAACTAGGGTCATGTGACCAGTGTTATTTCAATTTGGAATAAGTTGGTTGGACCATTCCCCAGTATCTTGGGTAGTACAAGGGAAGTAAGAGGCCGTGATGGAAGGAAGTCTAACAAATTGGGGTGAAAGAAATAATTTTCAAGCTTAGAAAAAGTGTCTTCTCCACATTAAAGTTTCCGCCCTTACCGT
>FXXK01001284.1:109392-155585 GCA_900184695.1 Betula pendula
TTAAAAATAATATGAACATTTGATATTTATTTATTATTTATTATTTATTATAGGCATGTTTTTTTAGCAATTAGCCTCTGATTGCACCATTTCCACCGACGTGGTCCCTACTCTTGTTTCATCTTGTTTTTTTCCTCTCTTCTTCCCCGGTAGTTTGGGATGTTGAATACTGTACATTAGCGTCCGAGGACTTCATGGAAGGTTCATGCATTGACTGGTAAACGCATTACTACTTATTGCATTCCTCGACTAGTAAACGCTAAAAGTCGTGTTTTAAGTTTCGTTGAAATTTAACGCGGCAATCCAACGTGACATGTTGGAAATTTCTGGAAGTCCCGAATGACGCAGCCCAACACGACTTGGCCAACCGACTTCACCAAAAGCAAAACACACCAATTGTTAGACCAAACCATACACGTCAGTGACGTGGCATCCATCCAGAGGGACAAAGTTTCCACAATTTCAAAACCATTGCATCACCTTCCCCTATAAATACAAAGACCCGAGACATGGCTCCCAATAGAATTCTCTCCTCATAGAAAACAGAGCATAAGTTGAGAAACAGAGCAAAAACAGAGTAACAGAGAACAGGGGCGACCTGACCTTCAACACACAGGGCAATGGCAAGAAGATTAAACATGGTTTTTCTTGTAGTAGCTGCAGTAGCAGCTTTGCTACAAAGCTCAGCGGCACAGACAACCCATGTGGTGGGTGACACCATCGGCTGGACCATCCCTGCCAATGGTGCGGCAGCGTACACCGCCTGGGCTGCCAACAAGACCTTCGCTGTAGGCGACATTCTTGGTAAAACAACCAAATTTCAATTTTATTTTTCTTATTGAATCTAAATTACTAATTATAAAACGAATCATAGCGATGAAGGTCTGAGTATAATTTTTTCTGACTTTTATTTGTTTTTGAATTTGTGCAGTCTTTAACTTCGCAAGTGGAACCCACGACGTAGCCACAGTCACCAAGGCGGCTTTCGATTCCTGTAGTTCTACGAATCCCATTGCCCTCATTACCACCGGTCCGGCGAATGTTACCATCACTGGGGCTGGGGAGCATTACTATATCTGTACTTTTAACTCCCACTGTTCCGCCGGTCAGAAGTTGTCAATCAATGCCAATGCCACAGCTCTTTCTCCAGCTCCTCAGCCTAGCTCTCCTTCACCGGCCACCCCTCCGTCCACCGCCACTCCTCCATCCACCGCTACCCCACCGTCCACCGCCACTCCTCCATCCACCGCCACTCCGCCCACCGCCACTCCTCCATCCACCGCCACTCCTCCGCCCACCACCACCCCACCATCCCCCAGCAGCAGTCCGCCGGCGCCCCCCGCAGCTACACCTCCAAGCGCGACTCCTCCGTCCACCGCTACTCCTCCTCCGTCCACCGCTACTCCTCCGTCCACCGCTACTCCTCCTCCGTCCACCGCTACTCCTCCTTCCACCACTACTCCCCCTCCGCCTTCAGGGGCTACATCCCTCGGTGTTACTGGCTTCTGCGCCACCTCCTTGTCAATTGTCATAGCCTTGTTGTACTAGATAGGATGGTAGAGAATTTGTGGAATTCATTTTACACGTGAGATTTTTATTATTACAGATTTGAGTTTTTGTATTATGATAAATAAAGCCTGATTTTCATATTTCAGCTTAATTTGGTTGGTTTCTGGTATTGATTGATGTGTGTATTAGAGTGATGTTATCATATCACAAATTTTCTACAACCACTTTGCTATCACCTTTTTTGTCGTATCATGGTGGCCGGTTATGGATGAGAAAATTGCAACGTTTGGATTTCACACGGATTGGTTTGGTTTGACTCCAAGGTGGGAACACTTTAATGAACAAAGAAATTGTTTGTGTTGCGGTTTGAAGTATCTACTTGCTTCATGGACTGACAGGTGGAACTTTTATTCGGTCAAAAGAGGAAATAAAGAGTCATTACGTCACACGTGAGGACATACATATGTCACTAATTGATTCGAATTATAATTCTGATACATCAGGGAAATGAAAAAAAACAAAAAAGAAAATCCTAAAACCTTGGACGGGGTTGCGGGAGCTTCCAGCTGCCTAGTTGCGTGGCACTAGATTAACTTGGCCAATTTAATCGAGTGCCTTTCTAACATTTATGATTAAAATTAAATTAAAAGTTTTAGGTACTAAGAGCATGTTCTATTAAAAAAATGAATAGCTTTTATTAAGAGTAGAAGAAGGTTGAATATAATAGCCTTGGTGTTAAAGTAAATGATAAGGTTTTATCACTTAAGTTCTGTTTATTTCGATGTAAAATATTTTTTGTCTAAAAATATTTTCAAATAAATTATTTTTGAAGAAAATGTTTTTCGTAAAACATTTTTCAACATTTGGTGTATACAGAAAATCACAAATATATTTTATATTTTCAATTAATCATATTAACTTGTAAAAATTAAATTTTATTTACAATATGAAAATATTAATATATTATATTAATAAAATCGCTGTTTGCGGTAAAAAAAAAAAAAATACCGCTAGACCCTCTCTGAACCACCATCGGAACCTAGTCGAACCTTGCCGGGACCTCGTCGTGACACCGCTGGAACCCGCTAGGACTTGTCGTGACACCATCAAGACCCAGCGTGGTCCCGACGGGTCGACAGTGTCACCATGGGTTCCGGTAGGGTCACCACGAGATACCAACCTAGCGAGGTCCTGATGGGCTCCAGTCTGGTCTCTCAGCGAGGTCCCCGAGCAGGTTTTGGCGATGATCCAACGGGGATCTAACGATGTTTTGATTGTGGTCCAGCGATTTATATATGAAAACATCATACTCGAAAAATGTTTTACGGTTTTAAAAAAAGGAAACCATTTTACGGAAATTAAAGAAACTTTTCAGAGAAACTGAAAATGTTTTCCATTGACTATTATTTTGTGGAACCAAACACCGATAAAATACGAAAAACATTTTATAGAAAAGATCTTACACCGAAACAAACGGACCAATAGAATAATCATTTTCATTACACATGAAAGAATGTTTATTCCTCATGAACAATGAGAATGACTATTCTAAGGCTATTTCATTCCATCACCTACTATTTTTAATGAAAGCTTTTGCATTTTTAGAATGGAATAGTCATTTCATATACTATACATAGCTTAAGGGATTTGAAAAAATAGTTTTCATGATATAATGAAGCTCAAAAATTACTTTAGAATAACGCTTTCTAGAGTAACAAGGACAGCCTTATAGAGAGAATAATACAAAAGAAAATTAGACGCGAAAATAAAGAAAATATGAGATTGTGTCTTTGCAAATGACAAAAGGGTCACATGTATATTGATTTCGGACACATCTAATGGTCCAAAATCATTTGATCCAATGGTCACCAATTGTAACCACCAAATTCACTTTAATAGACACTATAAATCGCATATTAAATGCTTCTAACTACTAGAAAGGTTCATGTTTCCTTTAATGTCGCATCTGAAATAGCACATTTGCAATCTCATTCGAATGGAATTTGCAAACAAGTGGTTATGCTCTAGACAAAATTGCTCGTTTGCAACCCCATTCGAACAAGGCTTGCAAATGAGTAGTTTTGTTTGCAAAGTCCGCCTTATAGCGTCCAAAGCTTATTGCCCTTAAATGTAACAAGTGCGTGTGTAGCGTGACGCGGGTGGCTTTGCAACCAATAGGCAACTAGCTCTCTTCCCCATCACTCAATTTATTGTTAAGTGAGGATTATTCCTTATAAACAAGTTGACATACTTGTATCTAACCAATGAGGGATAAACTTTTCTTCTTACACTTCAAAATTTTGAGTTTCTCTACAAAATTTTTGATTGACTTCAAATAGGGAAATCTTTCAATTAAATACACATAACACTTTTAGATAGAAAAAAACATTTCATAATTATTTGAAATACCTAAAATAAATATTTATTTATTTTAATAAATCTAACAAACTGCCACATAAGAGATACAATTATAAGGAATGACCTAATGGTCCAGTTCTTCAAGAGAGAATGCAATGTCTTAAACAACAAAAGGAAATGGATCGTGAGAGGACTAAGGACAACAGATAACTATTATGGGGTTGAGTCAAGTACTACCTTGAATTGCAACAGAGCCAAACTAGATGAAGTTGAGCTATGGCACCAATGCCTACAGCATCTCAACTTTAAGGACCTATCCAAGTTCGTGAAGAAGGAGTTCATTCTAGGGCTACCGAAATTGGGTAAGATAGAGAAGGTTGTGTGTGGGCCATGTTAGAGGGGAAAGAAGCTCAAGGCTAAGAGATACATTATGGCTATTGTGGATGACTTCTCAAGATTTCATGGGTCATCTTACTCTAAGAGAAGTGAGATGCCTTTGAGCAAGCCAAGGCTCCCTTAAAGAAAATTTAGAATGAATAGGGCTATTGCATCAAGAGAATTTGTAGTGACCATGGGAAGGAATTTGAGAATGCCAAGTTTGTAGAATTATATGAAGAGAATGGTAGTATGCAAGAGTTCTTAGCACCAATCACTCCTCAACAAAATGGTGTGGCCGAAAAAAAGAATTGAGTAATTCAGGAAATGTCTTGATCCATGCATGACACACTAGAAGAATTTGGCGACTTATTTTTTTGGGAGAAGTAGTTAATAGTGCTTGTCATATTATCAACATGTTCTATTTAAGACCAAGTACGGACAAGACTCCTTATGAGTTGTTAACCTTCATAGCTTCCCAACGTTAAGATATTGGCATTTCAAAAAAAAAAAAAAAGGGTTAAGATATTGGGATAGAGTGGAGGGTATCCGAGATAATGAATGAGATTTGTCAATCTTGAGAGATACTGGGCTATTGAAGAGTAAACTATCCAAGCTTGAAAGAAGACGTCAAAGACATTGTCATAAAAGCTACCAAAATTGATTTTATACCAATCTTTAGGTGAAAACGTGGAGGTAGCCATGCCCCCCACCAACCCCACCTCTAATTTTTTATTTTTTTTGGTTAAAAAACATTTTTTAAGCATTAAATTTGTTAAAAAAAATCGTAGTTTATATATATTCTTATTTTGACCCTTATAATTATTTTTTGATGCAGTATGGCCCTCTTCAAGTCGAATTTCTAATTCTATCTTTAAGGGCCGCCAAACATATGTGGCAGGTTTGGCAACCACCGTGGGGATGCCAAACAAATTGACGGTTGCTATACACGTCAGTGACATGGCATCCATCCAGAGGGATAAAGTTTCCACAATTTCAAAACCATTGCATCACCTTCCCCTATAAATACAAAGACCCGAGACATGGCTCCCAATAGAATTCTCTCCTCATAGAAAATAGAGCATAAGTTGAGAAACAGAGCAAAAACAGAGTAACAGAGAACAGGAGCGACCTGACCTTCAACACACAAGGCAATGGCAAGAAGATTAAACATGGTTTTTCTTGTAGTAGCTGCAGTAGCAGCTTTGCTACAAAGCTCAGCGGCACAGACAACCCATATGGTGGGTGACACCATCGGCTAGACCATCCCTTCCAATGGTGTGGCAGCGTACACCGCCTGGGCTGCCAACAAGACCTTCGCTGTAGGCGACATTCTTGGTAAAACAACCAAATTTCAATTTTATTTTTCTTATTGAATCTAAATTACTAATTATAAAACGAATCATAGTGATGAAGGTCTGAGTATAATTTTTCTGACTTTTATTTGTTTTTGAATTTGTGCAGTCTTTAACTTCGCAAGTGGAACCCACGACGTATTGTTAAGTGAGGATTATTCCTTATAAACAAGTTGACATATTTGTATCTAACCAATGAGGGATAAACTTTTCTTCTTACACTTCAAAATTTTGAGTTTCTCTACAAAATTTTTGATTGACTTCAAATAAGGAAATCTTTCAATTAAATACACATAACACTTTTAGATAGAAAAAAACATTTCATAATTATTTGAAATACCTATAAATAAATATTTATTTATTTTAATAAATCTAACAAACTGCCACATAAGAGATACAATTATAAGGTATGACCTCATGGTCCAGTTCTCCAAGAGAGAATGCAATGTCTTAAACAACAAAAGGAAATGGATCGTGAGAGGACTAAGGACAACAGATAACTATTATGGGGTTGAGTCAAGTACTACCTTGAATTGCAACAGAGCCAAACTAGATGAAGTTGAGCTATGGCACCAATGCCTACAGCATCTCAACTTTAAGGACCTATCCAAGTTCGTGAAGAAGGAGTTCATTCTAGGGCTACCGAAATTGGGTAAGATAGAGAAGGTTGTGTGTGGGCCATGTTAGAGGGGAAAGAAGCTCAAGGCTAAGAGATACATTATGGCTATTGTGGATGACTTCTCAAGATTTCATGGGTCATCTTACTCTAAGAGAAGTGAGATGCCTTTGAGCAAGCCAAGGCTTTCTTAAAGAAAATTTAGAATGAATAGGGCTATTGCATCAAGAGAATCTGTATTGACCATAGGAAGGAATTTGAGAATGCCAAGTTTGTAGAATTATATGAAGAGAATGGTAGTATGCAAGAGTTCTTAGCACCAATCACTCCTCAACAAAATGGTGTGGCCGAAAAAAAGAATTGAGTAATTCAGGAAATGTCTTGATCCCTGCATGACACACTAGAAGAATTTGGCGACTTATTTTTTTGGGAGAAGTAGTTAATAGTGCTTGTCTTATTATCAACATGTTCTATTTAAGACCAAGTACAGACAAGACTCCTTATAAGTGGTGGAAGAAAGGAAAGTAGCCCATTGCCAAGTACTTCCATGTCTTTGGAAGTAAGTTTCAAACAGTGAATTCGAAAGCCTACTTGAATTATGTAAATGAGTTTAGCTGAAATCTACAGGAATTCCAATTGTGTCTTTTCTCTCCCCCATTTTGTTCAATTATTATTTAGACGAGTTAGAAAAAGCCTTCAAAGTCCTACCACATGGTAAAAATTTATTGGAAAGAAGTGTTTGCTTTTCTCATAAGAAAAGAGTCCGTGAGTATCCCTTAGTCTGAGCCGCCATCATCTTTGGATTTCAGTCAAACAAGGAACATATTAGACTCCATCTTGTAAGAGATAGTGAGAATCTGGGTAAGTTTGATAGCAAGAGTGATGAGTGAATTTTTCTGGGATACTCTTCAAAAAGTTGGGCATACAAAGTATATAACAAGAGGACAAAAATAGTAATGGAAACCATCAATGTGGTGGTAGATGATGACATCTCATATGCATCTTTTGAGGGGGGGATACTAGTTGAAGAAATCAACAAAGAGGAGCCTGTGGTAAAAACGAATGAAGAATTATAAGTTCAGATACAGAGGATATTGAAGAACCAACTACCCAAAGCCCAAGATGATCAATAAAGAGCCTCCTTCCTGACTACGATTAAATCACCCCAAGGAGAATATATTGGTTGATCTTGATGAAGGAAAAGGACTAAGGAGCAGAGTCAAAAATCAGGTATCGCACTCTTGTTATTTGTCTCACATAGAGCTTAAGAAATTAGAAAATGCGTTGAATGATGAGAGTTGGTAGAAGTGATGCACGAGAACTTCATCAGTTCACTCGTAATGATGTTTGGAGCCACCCAAGTTTGCTGACCACAACATCATCGGTAACAAGTCAATTTTCAAGAACAAATCAAACGAGCATGGTATAGTTGTGTGAAACAAAGCTTAGTTAGTTGCCAAGGTATACACTCAAGTAAAGGGTATTGATTTTGATAAGAGATTCGCCCTCGTTTCCCGCCTAGTGTTTATCAAGATTCAACTTGCAATTGCTTGTCACATGAAGGTCAAATTATATTAGATGGATATGAAGAGTGCATTCCTAAATGCTCTTTGGCAAGAGGAAGTATATGTGGCTCAGCCCAAGGGATTCGTTAACCTTCACCATTCAAATCATGTCTTCAAGTTAAAGAAGGAACTTTATGGGCCAAAACAAGCACCTCAAGCATGGCATGAGAGGCTTACTACTTATCTTTTGGTTTATGAACTTTTTAGAGGACAGACTAACCAGAGCCTCTTCACCAAGGGAAAATTGTATTCTAGTAAACTAGATATCTCCTTCAGTGTGAGAATTGTATAAAGTTCCGGGCTAACATTAAGGAGCCTCATATGACTATTGTGAAGAGAATAATCCGTTATGTTAATGGCATAGTGAACTATGCAGTATGGTATTCTAGAGATACCAATCTAGATATAGTTGACTACTCAAATGCTAACCAGGCTACAAATGCTGATGATAGGAAAAGCACCTCAAGTGGATGCTTTTATGTGGGAGCCAATCTTGTGGCATGGATGAGCAAGAAGCAAAACTTCATCTCTCTCTCCACCACTGAGGTAGAATACATTGTTGCCAGTAGCTGTTGTGCCCAACTACTGTGTATGAAGAAACTCTTGGCGGCCTATGGTCTTAATTAAGGCACTATGTTGATCTACTATGACAAAAAAAGTGTGATCAACATCTCAAATAATCATGTGCAACACTCTCGAACAAAGCACAATGATCTCAGGTATCATTTTCTTCATGATTCAGTTAAAATAAAACTTTTGCATTAGATTTTGTGTCCACTAAAGACCAATTGGCTAACCTATTCACCAAACCATTGAATAGAAAATAGGTTTGATTATCTCAAGCAAGGCATTGGTGTTTGTGACCTTAGTTTGAGGTCAATGTACATTCATAGAAAGATCTATCATGTTACATTGATTGTCCTATGGCATGTGTTTGTTTTTGCTCTTTATTGCATTTTTTTTTTTTGTTCATATTACAATGTATTGGTGGTTTTTTGCTCCTTCCTGTTGGTGGTGTGTGCAAATGGCTTGCCATTTGAGTTGTATTTTGTTGCACACGTCATTTTACATGTTTGGGGTTGACCACATGGGTGTGTTTGGTAGGCAGCCATGTGAGGGAAGTCGACCAGTTTATCGATCAACTTGACTAACTCACTAGTTAAATCTAGGACTTAAAAACTCATACATCCTAACCTTTAGACTTATGCATCTGTGCTTAAAAGACATTTACAAAATGGAAAAATAGTGAACAACAGTGTCTAATGTGCTTTGATTGTCCTTAAAGAAACCTTCAGTGGCCAATTTATTGCAGAAACAGACGGTCACTAAAGGACATTGATTTAGCTTGTACTAAGTTTTAGGAGGAGTATTGTATACGATGGGTGTGTCTAGGCCCTAATAAGATAAGTTTTGACTTTTGGCTTGATGAGCTTATCAACCTTTCTCATGAAGTTTCTTTAGACATAGCCTACCTCCACATCAAATTCAAGTCTTAATTTCACATTTCAACTGCGTCACACACTTTTGCACAACTCATAATGTTGGTGGTTTTGCTCTCTTTGTGTGTGTTGAGTTTTTTTCTCTCCATCATGTGCTCTCACATGTATGACTTTGATACACGTTTGGGACAGAGTTGTTTGAGTGACCACTCCATGAGTATCTCATATGGGTGTGGTTTATTGTTGTTAGGTCCCCACCCCCCCCCCCCCCCCTTTTTTTTTTTGTGATATCCTATTCAAGGGGAAGATTTGGCATTAGTATCTTTGGGGCTCTAATTGGTTAGTATTTGTGGATGGTCTCTCCCTTTGTCATTTGGTGACAAAAAAGTGCGAGAATTTTGGGGGATCATTTTTTGTAGAACTTAATGTTAGAATATTTTATCATGTATGGTGTATTTGTCGTGATTGACTATTTTAAAATTATTGTTAAATATACTTAAGCCCCTTGAATTACCAACCATTTTCACCACGAACTGACAAGTGTAATACTCAGATATATCAAACCACAATTTTGTTACAATTAAGCCACTTTTCTTTTTTAAAGAAGATATGAGTATTTTTGGAAGAATGGCAATAAATAAGATTAATTGCAACAAAATGGTAGTTTGATGTATCCAAGTGTTAAACCTGTCTGTTCGAAGGAATTTTTTTTTAAAATGGTTGATAATTCAAGGTGCTTAAATGTATTTAATCCTAAAAGGAAGGTGATGTCCGTACATTAAGGATGCATATCTGGACATGAGAGTTGGTTAGGTTAAGAAACCCTAATCGTGTCTCAACATCCAACTTACCTATTCAGGCACTACCAGAATAAGAACATTTTTCTTTCTATTTAAAGCCTGTTATGCCTCTGTCTTTATAGTTCTCTCAATCACAATTTTTTGAGCCTCATATAGGGTGTTGAGAGACTGGTTTCAAGTCCTTGGTATATTACTACACAAGGATCTTGAGGTTTGTGCCAAGAGTAGTGTTCGTGCGTCAATACTCTTGGAGTGGATTCAATCCATAGTGTTGATACCGCACAATTTGCACGTCAATTGAACTTCTATGTCTCTTTTGATTTGTTTTACTAATTCTGAAATTTTTTTGGTCTAGTTGAAGTACTCTTTATCTTTTTTAAGATTTTCAAAAAGAGGGATTTCTTTTTGAGAAATTTTTTTTATATAACTTATTCCATAATTAAGCTTTGTAATTTCTTATTTATCTTCAATTTTTTTTTTCTTTTTCAGGAATTTCCTGAAAATTTCCCTTTTCAAGAAATTCTCTTATTTTAGAGATAGTTACCCCTGTAACTTTTCCCTTGTTCAATTAAAAAAAAAAAAACATGTTATTGTAGTTTTAAACCTGAGTGGTTTAATACTAATCCTAAACATTCGATAGATTCATTTTCTACCTCAATTTTGGGATTAATTACTTGTTAATTAATTGCAGATACTAGCTCGTTGATCCCTTGAGATATGAACGGGATCTCATATATAGGTTAATATAGATTGATCACTAGCTAGGATTCGACCTAATCACGAAGTTGATTCGTTGCATGGCACGGAGTACTCATCTATATATATGAAGCGTCGCGGGCCTATCTTATACAGCTGGCCTTATTCTAGTGGGCCTCTTAGGCCTAATAGGTGTTCGATCGATCGGCCCAATACCCAATAGAAATGATCGATTTGAGCATTTTTTACATCTTCGATCTTCTTTATATTTGAGGTAATTAATTTGTACGTGGCATCTTTTTCAATTCGAACATTTTTCAATGGAATAGATAGCTTCGTTGTTAGAACCACTACTATGTGGTTCATCGATCTTTTTCAACATTAATTTATAGGGGCATTAATTAAAACTCATTCTTGCAAAAAAAATTCCAATCATTAATTTAAGACTATATTACAAAATAGATATAGGTACGTAAGCACTAAAGCAGCAGCCAGAAACTTACAAAAAAGAGAAAAAGCAGCAAGAAGATAGACAGATATTGTTAATTAATTTCCTAATTAAGGTAGCTAGCTAGCAGAACAATTAACGTATGAGACAGCTGATAAATAATGAATAATGGATCAAGATATATGTAGAAGTAATTAATTAATTTAGAGGTAATTAAGCGAAGAAATAGATGACTGTTGTGGAGAGCACTGCAAACAAAGCACCGAGGCTTAGAGATCGAGAGGAAGCGGAGGAGGAGGGTGATTGAGATGGCGATCCAACGGTAGTGATAACGTTTGGTGTTGTAACGTTGAAAGCCAACTTTTGACCACGTTGACAATGGTCAGCGACGGTGCAGACGAAGTAGTAAGAACCGGTAGATGGAGGTAGGGGCGAGCAAAACCCGACCTTACCTGCGAAATTCGCCCGACCCTACCGACCCCAACCTTAAAAATTCGGATTTTTAGGGTTTAATCGCGGGTTCGGTTTTTTTTTTTTTTTTTTTTTTTTTTTTTTTTTTTTTTTTGCATATTCGCGCGGGTCGGGTCGGGTCGGGTTACGTGTTGGTTTTTTGAAAATCGCGGGTACCCGACCCGACCCGCGATTTGTTATACACTAAATATTTTTTTATGTATTGAATTGGATTCCATCATTTTATATGTTGCATTTTATGTATTGCATTTTTTAGATAGGTTGAATTGGATACTAGTGTTTAGTGACTATAGTGTCTTTATTTTTGAATCTTTTCATCTTTTGTGAAATTTTGAATTTGATATTAATTTAAATGTTTTCTTGAATTTGTTGAACTTTTGATTGTTGATGTACATTTATTGATTCATTGAATATGATTTTATGCCCTTTTTATATTTTATAGTTGATACACTTTTATGAACATTATATTTTATTAGTATTATTATTTAAATGAGTATTGATTTTGATGAATGTGATTTTAGGTCTATTTTTTAAAAAAATGGGTTTAGGTTTTTTTCATTTCATGTACAAATAAAAATTGGGCAAAAAATTGTATATTTGAAAATTGGGCCAAAAATTAAACTTTATCCAGCAAAAATAAGTTTAGAGCACTTTTTTGACAAAAAAAGTCCAATTAAAATTAACTCAATTTGAGCCCAAAGCCCAATAAGAATTCAGGTTTAAACCCGTCCCGCCCCGCAAACCCGAAACCCATCGAGTTACCATGGAAACATGGGTTGCGGGTTGAATTTTTTCAAACCCGCACCCCGCGGATCGGGTTTCGGATACCCGCGAAACCCGACCCAAACCGACCCGTGCTCACCCCTAGATGGAGGAGTGAAGATGACAGGGCTGGCTATATAAGATGATGGCTTGGTGCAACTATCGTAATGAGCAATGATACAATTCAACCCAATTTTTATTTTGTGTCAACTTAAAATTAATATGACTTTTAAAATTATAATTAAACTAAAAGTTAATAATTAATAATTTATCACAAATCTAATAGTGATTTTAAAAGATACATTAATTTTGATGGACACAAAGTAAATATGGGGTTAACATATATCATTACTCTACTTTTAAAATCAAGATTGAATCAAAAGTCAATAATGATCTATCATAAATTCAACGGTAATTTTAAAAACCATATCGATTTTAATAAATACAATGTAAACATGAAAGTTGACATATATAATTACTCTTACTCAAAAGGAATAAGAGCATTCATAGCAGTTTTCCTATAACTCATTCTCTTATCTAAATATAGATAAAATTTCAAGAAAACTATAAAAAATAATCTACAACAGCTTCCCATATTGGTTCCCTAAACCTTGAGTTTGCTACAGTTGAACCCAATGTATAGGGAAGCTAAAGAGGGTTTGCTACAGTTGAACTCAATGCATATAAAAGAGTTTTCCTATCCATTATTTTAATCCGAAATATATCTCTCTTCTCTCTTATTTTTGCCTTTCATTAGGAATTATGTTGATATTTTGTAAAAATGGTGAAGATAAGTAAAGAATTTGTATTTTGTAAAGAAATAATATTTCAATGGTATAGAAAAAAAAATAAGAGAAACTATTGTAGAGTGTATTTGGATATAAAAGCTATTGTGAAGTGTATTTGAATAAAGAAGTAAAAAGTAATTTTATTCTTTAAATTTAAACAAGTAAAAGAAAATTTGCAGCTGGAGCTTGGCTGATAAATATAACTTTGACTTGGACACCCCACGTTGAAAATGAAAGTAGCAAAAACAAGGACAAGAGGATCCTTGTCCCTTCTAAACAAGGCCACTATCAGCAGTAACTAATTTATTGCAAGTTATAATTACAAAATACAGTACATCTTATTTCACATACATAAATATTTAATTAAGCACTAAAGCAACGAGGACCGATAAATAATAATAAACTATATATATTGTTATAATTTGGGGACAATATTAATTAAGCGAAGAAATAGATGAGTGTGGTGGAGAGCAGTGCAAATAAAAAGGCAGCGACGCTTAGAGATGAAGCGGAGGACGTGGGTGATTGGGCTGGTCCAATTACGTTGAAAGAAAGCTTTTGACCTCGTTCACAGTCATCATCCACGGTGCAGATGATGTAGTAAGAACCGCCGTTTGTAGGAGTGTATGTAATTGCGCCGCCTGGTTTTACACCGTAATCCCCTGTGTCTTGCTTCATGCAGTTATTGTAAACAGCCTTCGATACGAACGTCACATTGTGCGTCTTCGTCGAGTTCGTCGAGTTGAATACTGGATATTAGAGAGAAAACAATATCCATCAATCTTTCTTCTTTTTCTTTTTTTTTTTTTTTTTTTTTTAAAAAAAAAGAGGAGTCACCTCCACAGTAATGATATAAAAATCTTCGGCTAATATCCTAGGGAGTCATCATTTTTCTCTCAAGTCACAACATTTTAATTGATTTTGTATAATTCCAAGAATCTTATAAAGTTTGGTTAGTTTTTTATTGTTTGGGGGAACATTCCAGCCGAAGCTGTCCCCAACCTGATACGTATAATTTGTTGCAGCAGTAGTTGCACACCTCAGTAGTAGTATAGCAACTACAATGACCAACCACCCGACCAAACCCATGCGGCTGCCCATATTCGACAGGTTGTCCCTCACAATAATTTCTCTAAAAAGATGTATATTTATATACTCTTTCTCTGAAGGTGTCTATGCGAGATGAGGAACGCTTTTGGGTACGTATACATGGATAGAAGAGAGCTCATATAGATATAGTGGTTATTAGCAAAGCTAGATATTTAAAAAGAGAGATAAGGCTGTGGTCGGTAAATGATTATTTTTTTGGGTTTTTGAGTTTTGTATAGTAATAAGAAGGAGTGATTGATGTGATATAAAGTAGAAAGAATATTGTGAATTTTTTGTGTAAAAAAATAAAAGAAAAATTATTTATTATTGTATTTTTTATTTGAATAGTAATAAAAAATAATTAATGTGATATATAAAGTAAAAAAAAAAATTGTTAAAAAATAGTTAATGAAATATTAAAAATGAAAGATATAAATTTTGGGGAAAAAAATGGATGGACAGAAAAATGTTTGCCGAACATGTCGGTATCCATCGGCTCCATTGCGTGCTGCGCTTGGACTACTCGAAGTATGTTGGACCAGGCCACTTGACGTGGCTCAAGTATTATTCGAAGCCGAAGAGAATAGTTCCGAAGAGAAAAGTTTTAGTTTTAGTTTTTTTTTTTTTGGGGGTTTTTAGGGTATATTCAAACAAGCAACCCAGCTGCTGCAGCTCTTGGGTGAAAAATGAAAATGAAAAGAAATACAGATTCAACAGCCCAACAATAATTTGGATTAAATGAGTCTTAACTGTACACTGCTTTGCCTCTCATAGAAAGAAAACATAATGCGGAATAAATTAAAAGAAAAGCGGAATAATAAAATTGAGACAAAAGATTTATGTAATTTGGTCTATGATTTATGTTTAGAGAATAAAGCTCTAAAGGCTATATTGTTGCTTTTATTCACTTGATATTTTTACAATTATATGAGACTCCCATTTATAGAAAAATTGTGGTAGATAAATAATGTGATTTGATTACTATTAAATTTAATTACAATCACATCAATTAGATTTGATTACCAACAAATCTGATTATAGGAGATTACAATTAATTACAACAAATCTTTGAAATCAAATCTCATAATATATTCTAATATTTCCCTTCAAACTCAAGGTGAAAGATTCTAAAATCTTGAGTTTAATTTTTTTTTCTTTGCCGGAGGCGGTAGCGGTTGGCGGCGGAGGCTAGAGATGGTGGCTGAAAACTTGTTGGAGTTGGTAGTGGCTGGTGTTGGTGACTTGATAGTGATAACAATGACCAGAGATGAGCCGTTGACAACAATAGGTTGAGAATCTTCAAAATTTATGTATGAATATTTTTGTAAATTCTGTTAAATCCCAACCAATGTCTAAAGTTTTACAATTTTTTTTTTTGTTCTTTTTTTTTTTCCTAAAAAAAAGTAGGGGCATTCTGAGAATGTTGATCACACCAGTTGGGATTTAACAGATTATCCTAACGGAAGGATAAAATTAAGAAAAAAAATTAAAAGATAAATACACTTAATTAAGAATTTTTAAAGTTTAAGAGAGCAATTAATGTCATAAAAGTTTGTTCTTCTTTTACGTAAATCGGTATAGTGATTGAGGTACCATGGCGTTATTGTCGGCATAAGACTCCAAAGTGCCAGCCAAACGAGTTAGCTGCTAGATTTCTATATTTGTCATGTGTTCTTATCTATATCAACCTTTCCTGTTACTTGGCTTTCAATTCCTAAGTTTGAAGTCAAGAAATTCCAGATTTTGCTGTTCTTGCCATGGACCTGATTTGGTTTTCTAGGAATAAACTGATTCATGAGGCTGTCACTCCTGTTCCGGACAAAATTTAGTTGCAGCTCTCCTCTTTAGTCTCTCGTCATGTTACTGCTTGGAAAGATGCTGCCTTTCCTTCCTTGTGGTTTCCTCCCCCTCCTGGGAGCTTTAAAGCTAACTTTGACGTAGCAGTAAGGGACTCTTTTTCGGTTGCAGCTGCTGTCATTAGTGATTCTACAGGTGCGATTATTTTTGCTGCTAATTCTAAGCTGGCGGTTACTAATGCCCTTATGGGAGAAGCTGCTACAGCTCTTCTAGCCTCTCAGCTTGCTTCTTTCAACGGTTTGGATTCCATCTCTATCGAAGGGGACTCCAACTTAGTTATTTTTGCTTTGAATTCTCCTTCTTTATTTTCCTCTTGGAATTTCTGTAATTTTATTTCAGACTCTTGCTTAGTTTTAGACTCTTTTCAAAGTTAGAATGCTTTGAAAATTTCCCGAAGTGCCAATGTTAGGGCACATTCTTTAGCTAAATGGGCCGCTTCCTCTCGTGTCTTTGGAAGCATTCCCTCAGGATCGCCTATCCTCTCGTTCTTAAGGATTAAGAGTGGTAAGGATCCTCCCTTGTAACCCCTTTATCCTTATTGAATTAGAAAAAAAAAAAAAAAAAAAAAAAAAAAAAAAAAAAAAAAAAAAAAAAAAAAAAACCTTTCTCTCAAGCAGAGCTTGTGGGAAATTTTCCATTTCCGTACACTGCTATTAGGGTTTTTTTTTTAGGTCACTATTGGGCTAGGGTTTCCGAGTTTGCGCTATAAGTGCAACTCAAAATGATTTCTTTTCTATAAAATGTATTTATGTATTAAGACAAGATTTCGTAATAAATGAAAAATGAGGTTTTAGCAAATAATTTAATTGTTTATATTGAAAGGAATATAAAGTTAAGTTGTACTAGTCTTTCATCAACAACTACATTAAAAAAATAACCATGAAATTTCTCTTTTCAACAATTGAATTAAAAAATATTTTCTTATTTTTTATTGGGATAAAAAATAAGAAAAATATTTTTTTGAACAAAAAACAGGTTCAGGCTTATTTCATCCCCATTTCATAACCTTAAAGAAAAATAAAATGAAAATTTGATAAGTTTAAGCTATTTTAATAAAAAAAAAAACAATTTTTTTGAGTTTTTTTTTTTTGTCCAAAACGGATGCTAGGCGTCGACTCATATATACTTGAGGTAATTAATTTGTAGGTGGCATTTTTTCAATTTGAACATTTTTCATTGGGGCCGCCTACTTTCTGCTTAATTAATTGATCGATCTTTGTCAACATTAATTTTTAGGGGCGTTAAAACTCAATCTTGCAAAAAAATTCCAATCAATCATTTAATAAGACAATGTATATATATATATTACAAAATAAATAGAGTACATTGATATACGTACGTAAGCAGCACTAAAGCAGCTGCCAGAAACTTACAAAAAAAAAACAAGACTTACAAAAAAGAAAGAAAAAAAGAAAAAGAAAAAAAGCAGCAAGAAGATAGACAGATATTGTTTAATTAATTTCCTAATTAAGGTAGCTTGCTAGCTAGTAGAACAATTAACGTACGAGACAGCTGATAAATAATGAATAATGGATCGTGATATTTGTAGAAGTAATTAATTAATTTAGAGGTAATTAAGCGAAGAAATAGATGACTGCTGTGGAGAGCACTGCAAACAAGGCACCGAGGCTTAGAGATCGAGAGGAAGCGGAGGAGGAGGGTGATTGAGCTGGCGATCCAACGGTAGTGATAACGTTTGGTGTTGTAACGTTGAAAGCCAACTTTTGACCACGTTGACAATGGTCAGCGACGGTGCAGATGAAGTAGTAAGAACCAGTAGATGGAGGAGTGAAGATGACGGGGCTGGCTATGTAAGATGATGGCTTGGTGCAGCTATCGTAATCAGCCTTGGATACTTTTCCTCGTGATGCGTTCCCGTTGTCCAGTTGAATGCTGCGAATTAATTAAAGTCATATAGTATTAATTAGTTTGTTCATATATATTATATATATATATATAAATGATCCATGCATGCATGCATGTCAAAAGGAAAAAAAGAATATTAACAATATTAAGATTATATATAGCTACAAAGTTTGCTCCAAGAAAGAATGTCTTGGTGCTGCCCAGGTGGCGTAGTAGGCGTGTTTTGAGAACAGTCCAACCCCGGTGTCCCCAACCTCATAAACGGTTGCAGCGTTGACCCCTCAGTAGTATAGCAACTACAACGACGAAGCACCCGATCAAACCCATGCGGCTGCCCATGTTGCTAGCTGTGTATATAGTACTAGTGTGTACGACAGGTCGTCTTCCCTGACAATAATTTCTCTAAAAGATGGATGTATATTTATGTACTTCTCTCTTCCCTTCTCTAAAGTGTCCATATATGCGGATGATCGAGGAACGCTTTTGGATATGAATAGAAGAGATGGAGCTAGCTATATTATAAACATATAGTGGCCGGTGAAGTTGCGTATGGTTATTATTTATAAAAACGAGAGATTAGAAGTACGTTTGGCCCATTCTCCGCCTCGGCACCATTGCGTGCTGCGCTTGGACACGTTCGAAGTTGGACCAGGGCACAGGACGTGGCTCAAGTATTCAAAGCCGAATAGAATTGTTTGTATATTCAAACAAGCAGACCCCAGCATGCATGCAGCTGCTGCTCTTAATTATAATATAAAATGAAACCAAACACAGATCCATTCAACAGGCCAACAATTGTGACCGGGTTTTAAATGATAATCCTAAATCGTGGCGAGCTAGGTTTTTGTTCACATGAGGTCAAAATTAATCATAAAGTAAATAAAAATTGATTAAAATATTAAAGAATGTAACTAACGAAATAAATAAACAATTTCATAAAATTTAATTATCGTTTAAACAATAAATGTATTTTCAATTTATTTGTTTACCATGCACCTATTGCTAATTTATTTAATTGGCCCTGACGAGTTTTTATATTTTGAAATCGTTGAAGAGATCAATAACAATATAAGTCATACGCAACATCTTCTGAAATGCCATATCCACCCAATTAAGCATAATTATTTGAATCATGCTCGATTATAACGACGCCATATTTTTTAATTATGTTTTAAAAAATTATGTTAATTGATTGATAAAGTTTTTTTTTGTAATCTGTTCTTTGGATTTGATCTCTATCATTAGGGTGGTAATCATAATTTTTTTTTCTTAAGCAAGAAACTACTAACAAATTTGTTAAATCTACATCGATAGAGCTCGTTTAGACTTTGATTTGACCTCAATGGTTCTCTATAATCTCAGTCATTTAATTATATATTTTATACAATTAAAATATATAACAAAAATTATATATATTCATAAACAATTAATTTAAAAGATCCATTAAATATAAAGCTTACATAGACATTTTATTATTTAAAATAAATCATTGTAAAAATTTTATCATACTAAAACTTTTCAAAAGAGAAAATAAAATTGTCAAAAAATGAAAAAATAAAAAAGGCGACTTTTCTTCTCTTCACCACTGTTTTTTTTTTTTTTGTACACCTCATAAATAAATACTAGTTCGTTAATTTATTTGTTCATTGACACATAATTTGGCATAAATTTGGTTGTTTCGTTTAAGGGACTACAATGGCACTGTGTAGACACGTGTTTTTCATTGTTCATTTGTTTTTGAAACGTTGGCACTTAGCTAAATTTCAAAATAAGGTACTAACTTAAAGTCTTAACACGTGATGACCGATAATTTCGAACTGGTTAAATAACAAATCTTGACTGCTGCATCATTCTCACATCTTTTCTCACCCTAGGTATAGCTAGCTCCACCCAAATCTTCATATCAAACTAGTTAGATACTATATCTTGATCGCATATAGCTGCATCATATAGATGTTTGTCAAGTTGCCCGTTTAGAAAGGTTGCTTGAGCATCCAGTAGTTAGACTTTAGCATGGCTATTGGAAAAAAGGTTTCCTCATAGTCGATCATTCTTTCTGAATGAAACCTTTTGCAACCAACCTTGTGAATATTCCAAAATTTAAGTTCATTTCTAGAATATAGATCATTGTAATAAACAAATGATTTTTGAAGCAAAGATGTTTGTTAAATTTTGATCATCTTTTAAGAAAAAAAAAAAAAAAGGAAGAGGAAGACCGATTGTAACACCCCAGTCCCATATTGGGAAGAAGAGAAATAGCCAACATAGAGTGGGTGATTTATAAAGAGAGTCATGAGTGTGTAGTCCCACATCGCCTAGTTACTAGGTGAAACTGAGCTTATAAGTGATTCTAGGGAAACTTCAAATCGACTAGTCCTTTTGGGGTGATAGCGCAGATGTGGCTAGCGCTTTCCCTGGGTCGTTACAAATGGTATCAGAGCCACCTAATAACGTCAGCCATGTGGCATGCAGTGGCCTGGAGGTGGCCGAGGCTGCAGGAGTTTAAGAGGGGGAGTTTGATAACACCCCGGTCTCCATATTGGGAAGATGAGAAATAGCCCACATGAGTGAGGTGATTTGTAAAAGAGTGTCATGAGTGTTGAGTCCCACTCGCCTAGTTACTAGGTGAAACTGGGCTTTATAAGTGATTCTAAGAAAACTCCAAAATTGACTAGCCTTTTGGGGTGGTACCGCAGATGTGGCTAGCGCTTTGCCCTGGTTATTACAAATGGTATCAGAGCTACCTAGTAATGCTAGGCCATGTGGTATCGAAACACTGCATGACGTGGCCCTGACGAGGACGTCAGGAGTTTAAGAGAGGGGGTTTGTATACCTCAGTCCCATATGGGAAGAAGAGAAATAGCCCCAATAGAGTGGGTGATTATAAGAGAGATCATGAGTGTTGAGTCTCACATCGCCTAGTTACTAGGTGAATTGGCTTTATAAGTGATTCTAGAGAACTCCAAAATCGACTAGTCCTTTTGGGGTGATAGCGCAGATGTGGCTAGCGCTTTTCCCTGGGTCGTTACACCGATCCTCCTAAGGGAATAATCGATCATGCTACCTCATCAGCACTAGGATCAGTCTCATTATGTGCAGGATCGATCCTAATTCATCAGAAACCCTACGTTTTTTGCTCAAAACCCTAAAAACTCAACCCTACATCATATTTATTCATTCTTAATCTTCTTATAATCCATTTGCACGAATCCTTTTGTTTTCGAAACCCTAGAGTGAAGCCGTAATGTGGAAAAAGCCTGAAATTAATGTTATTTGTCAATTCCTAAGCTATTCTTGAACCTTCTTCATCAGGTAATAGTTTAACCTAGCTATTTCTTCCATAATTCTTGTCTTAATCCATATTCCTATGAATTCTTATTATATTTTGTGTTTAATCGTGTTTATAAATGTTTTAATTGTGTTTTCTTATTATGAATAAACATTTTGATTGTTAGATTAATTATTTTAAAGAGAGAATCAATTTTAAACGGTTATTTTCAAAAGTAGTAAAATGATATTTTACGTTATTTATTATTTCATGATTTTAAGACAAAGATTTTGTATTTGGTTGACGTTATAATGATTTTATTCATTCAAATGGTATTTTAAACTAATACAAACACACACTTTGATTTTTATGTTTGTATGGGAAATCGGAGTAAACTCTTGCTAATCTCATATCAAAAGCGCAACGTTGAAATCTTAAAATTATTTCGAGACGTTTCTGCGTGTTGTAAGAACCCTAGGGACGTTTGGGATTATTTGAATGTGTGTTCGAGGCTCGGAAAGGCTCGAGACTAGTGCTGAAGAAGCACCATTATCGATCCTAGCACTGGTGATAAGTGTTGAATGTTACATATTCATGCCCTTTAACTCGTATGTGTTATACCTTAGTTTGTATTGTTATCTAATATTTTAGTGTGTTTTAGTATTTACCTTATTTTCAGGTCTTAATGAGAATTCAAAACATATCATGAACATTAAGTTTGAAGATAAGTGATAAGAAGTTGAAGTGCTGCCAGAAGCTTGGTGCTCGAGCACCCAATTCCAGTGCTCGAGCACCTGACGCTCGAGCACCCATTTCCAGTGCTCGAGCACCTGACGCTCGAGCACCCAATCCTGGTGCTCAAGCGCCGTCGCAGCTTCCAAAACTGGAAGATATTTTTGACAGCTGTTGACGGTGGGGATATTTTTTGGTCTAAAATTTTGGCTTGCCAACAAGTTGTAAGCGCCAAATTCACTCCCCAGAGGACTCCAAAACAGCTGAAACTTCAGATCTTTAGCTTGATCTTTCCTTAAGAAAAATCAAGGCTTTATTTTGTATATATATGTGTTTGTCTGTCGAGAGAGACAGAGAGCATTTTTGAGTTAATTTTTCAGTGTAGTTTTAATTTCTTTTGCTACTATACAGAGGGTAGATCTCGACCCATAGCTCCAATACTCTTTAGGAAATGAGTTTCTTCAAATTCAATGAAAAAATCCAAATCCTTGAGGAAATAAACCCTTTGTAGGGTTTGATGTAATTCTTTCATGGGGTTATGAGTTGAGGTTGATTGTTTTTAGCTAGGATTTTGTACAAATGGTATGATGATTGTATATGCATAAGGTTTGTTCTTAATAATTATACCATTTGAGATGAAAATTGTTCTTTGTCTATGAGGAATTGTTTGAGTTTTGAATGATTTCAATGCTTTTGATGTCTTTGATTGAGAAAGCATAAGCTATGCAATGGTACTTGTGACATGATTTTATGTAAGTTTGATAGGGTATGTTAGGGACCACGACTCAATCTACACTTAGAATAACTTATAATAGGTGGAAAGTAGAGTGAAAACCTATGATACTTTATGCTTATGTCATGAAATTGTGTAGGCTATTGAGAGAACTTATATCGCATGATAGGGAACACAAGTTATATCACATGTAGGGTGTTAGGTGAGTGACTAGTGCAAAATTACGATGCTTTATTATTTTCTTTCGATAGTATTTTCATATTGAGATCGTTGTAAGGATTGACAACCTTTACACGCTCATATTATGCTTTTGTTAAAAATTCCAAGTTAGATACAATCCACGTTCTACCTTTATCTTTATTTTACATGTCATTTACATTTATGTCATTTACACTTAATGTCATTTACATTTACGTCATTTACATTTATATCATTTATGTTTATGTTATTTATGTTTAAGTCATTTACATTTATGTCATTTAAATTTCAAAACAAAAAACATCTTATTTTCATTAGTTGAGTTAGAGAAAATCTCGAAAGCTTAACAAACAACCATCATAGTCCTTGTGGACGATACTCTCTTTTAGAACTATCCTGCAAGGGTACGATCTATCACGAGCGGTTAATTATAAATTTTAAAATTGGTAGCGTTCGCGCGACTATCAACTGGCAAGATCGATCCTACTAGAGCAAGATCGATCTCAGCAAGGGTGGATCGATCCTACACCCTGCAAGATCAATCCTAGCCTTTCAGGATCGATCTCAACCTTCTGTTTTGGTTCCTGGTTGTCCAGGATTAATCTCAAACAGTCCAGATAGATCCTTAATCCTTTAAGGTTGATTCCAACTATCTTGGGAACCTGTTTTAAAGATTTCTATTATGTGCTTAGGTTCTTATGTAAGTTTAGGTTTGTGATTAGTGTCTTGTTTAATTGTGAGTGGGTTTGCAATGTAGGAAGTTAGGATGTTTGAGGATTCATCCGAGTGGTCAAGGTAAGTGAAATACTTACAGAATTGAGAAAGAAACCATTTTAGAGTATGTTATTTTGATATAAACTGTCAAACTCTTTTATTCATACTTTTATCATGTCATGAGCCTAGATTTTCAAATATAAATCTGTAACTGTTGCAAATGTTAAAAGACTGTGATTTGAGAAAAGAAAAGATAATTTATTTTAAATGACCATACTTGCATTTAGCTGACTTGACCAAGGGTCGTGGGTTTTCATTAAACGAGCTTGACCCTATAGTCCATGAGTATTCTATGATTATCGTTGGATCCAATAAACCAGAAGTAGCTGGCGTAGCCATGTTTACATGGTGGTTACAACCACGGCTGTGCTAGTTGTATGGGCCACACTCGGTTGGACTGCTAGTATTAGATGGTATGTCGTGCAATATCTAGGGTATTGGTATTGTACCAAATGTTCTTACGAGAATGCCAAACCTGAGCGGAGAGGGGTAAGGGCCCGAATAGACCATATGCAAGAAAGCTATGATGAGAATGTATATTATATGTATAGCAATGAGATCCTACATTTTATGTTTTATATCATTGAAAACTGTTATTACTAAAATTATGCTCTACGTTTCTCTTTCATTAAACTCTTTCTTTTAAAAGTATAATAGTAAAGACAACACATTTTTGAAAGTATTGTGAACAATGAAATGTTTTATTAAATATTGTTTATTTGCATTAAAATGTTAGGCTCATAGCATGAGCTCGGTTTCAAATTATCTTACTTACTAAATCGTTGATTTTTCCAATTGTTGTTTCTCCTTTCCACCTGTTGGACATTTATTGGTTCTTTAGTTTTAGCAGGTTCTCAACAGAGTTGGCAGGCTAGAGTCGTTCATTAGGCGAGCGAGGTCTTTAGAGAGTTGTAGTCTTGTCTTTGTTGTTTTGTAAGCTGTTTTGGTTTGTGAGCTTTTGTAATAGCTAAATTTAGAATTGTATAAGATAGGTATAGAAATCAGATCACTATTTATTTAAAGTTTCGCATTTATTCCACTCTGATAAATGTCTAGATTTTTTGTGACTTATTTATGAAAATAAGTCTGTCTATGGGAGATGCTCAAAAATTTTAAATAAGTCGGTATTTTGTATTAATTTATTTACCAAATTTTAGGGACGTTACAACCTTGTTTTGACATTTTCAATATTCCCATCTACTGCTCTCTTCTTCTTGTAGACTCATTTACGACTTATGGGTTTAATGCTGTTAGGCGCCTCTAAAAGATTCCAGACTTTTTGTGGTGTGAAAACTTGATTTTACCACTTTATTAAGGTAAGACCAAAATCCTAGATTTTCACTAAGTGTTGTAGTTAGGGCTTTTAGTCTTTAACCCTTGTGGATTCTCAATGGTATTTTAATGTTATTAGTTAATGGAGTATTAAATGGAACCTTATATTGCTATGAGTTGCTATAGGTAGTTAATATTTGTAATATTCAAGTATCAATTAATGGTTTAGGTTTAAGTAGAGTTATGGGTTGTAAATAATGATGTATTTGCAATGTAAATTTAGTTGGGCATTGTGAAGCTCGAGTTGGGAAATCTATTTCGAATATCAAGTGGATATTTGTGAGTATATTACTTACCGAGCAAATATACTATATTTTCTTGCTTTATATTTTTAAATGTTCTAAAATTTAGTAGACATTATCACTTGCTAAGCTATAGAATGCTTTTCAAATGTTTTTCAAACATGATATGATTGTTAAATTCGAACTGATAATATAATATGACGATGTATGGTTTGTGAGTGCCTTTGATATTTTGAATAGTGTTAAGATATGCTTCGATGGATGATTTATGAGTATTCACTTGATTTTACAAACAATGAAAAATATTTATTGAAATGTATTTAAGATATGGAATAAATGTTTGCATGATCATGAAAGCAAAGTAAAGTATGATCTTATGGCATGCATCAAGAAAACGTACATTATTACACAACGTGAATAATAATACAATGGAACAACAGATTATAAGTATTGGGACAAGGCGTTTAGCCTGTATTTGAGAATTTGCATGGTCAAGGTTTGTCTGCCCGTATTTGTGCATAGCATTGGAGAAAAGGCATTCAACCCGTATTTGTGCATTCGTATGGTCAAGGCTAGTTCGCCCGTATTTGAGCATAGCATGATACATGGATAAAGGAAATGTAAAGAATGAATCAAAGTACGTATGGGGTGGTATTCATTGATGCTTTATATGATAAATTTATCCGGGATTTAATGCTAAATGTATTAGTATGTATATGAGTTTGAATGAAACAGGGCATATGCATATAGTTACAGTTGGTTGCACACGGTGATTTATTGTTTATTACTTAGATATGCATGTATTCTTGTGTTTCACCAAAATGGAATGGAATGCATGTATATGTATAAAGCTAAGTTATATGATATACAAACATGTATGACTTAGATGGGTTAATATGTGTATGTCTCAAAGTAGGAGATTGGATCATGCATATATAATTACAACTATATAGTATGTTTTTAAAGGGTTCTTACACTTACAGTATTTACTTTGTCAGCTCCAAAATGCTTTCCAAAATAAAATATTTTATCAATAGTAGCTATTATTGTAAACTCTTGTAGCAAAATGGAAAGTTAGTTCATTATGAAAAGTCAGTAATTACTTGCTGAGACTGTGGACTCACTTATCCGCCTACGTTATTATGGTGACCCCACAATCGCATAGATCTTGTGGTTGCAAGTGACGAAGATTCGATGAGGATCTGATTGCCTCGTATTTGGGCTTCTACAATTGAGGTCATGGATGTAGAGCATTTTGTTTAGCTGTGTTATAACCCCTCTCTTATAGTTGTACATAATTTGTTATGTACATGAACAGTTATGATGTATATGGCATTGTGTTTCACGTGACACTTTTGTATAGCTAGCCATTCTTTTGTATGCAATAGATGATACAATATTAAAGTTTTAAAAATATAAATATTCATGTTAGCTCTGTGTGTTATGTATTATTGTGATATGTTTAAATATTTCCATTTCAATGATATAATCTCTAATGTAATGTATATGCTCATCTTATGAGATGCCATAGGGTATGTACTGGTGATTGTGATGACTTCGTTAAAAATAAATATATGTACGTTTTGAATTGGGTTGCCAGAATGTATTTATATCTATATTGCATTGCATACTTCCTATGGATATTAACTATCTTACACGATTATGTAATTTTAACTTAAGAAACCATTTTTATAAAACCAAGAGTTCACACTTAATTTTAACTTAAATCATTACCTTGCATGTGACTTTACCTCATTAAGTTGTAGATTTATACTTGATTTTTCTCTTTCACCTGTGGAAGACATTTGTGTTTCGCAGATACTTAACAAATAGATGACAGAACCTGTAACCGATATTGACGTATAGTCGAGATTATCTTTAAGGAGCTACGCTCAGAGTGGTTGCCAAGCATGTGAGATAGTGATGGTGATACGCGTAATGAGATGATCGAGACTATTTATTTGATTTATCTTATTAAGACCCGACCATGATGTATGATGTTTATTTGAAATCTTTATTATGTTTGGAGTTTCTTTACGTATTCATGATTTGAGGATATTTTGAAAATTGTAATGCTTTGGTTTTTAAGTTATTACTTTTGAGAGATTTAGTATTTTCTCTAGATATTTAATGATTAATGGATATATTTAGATATGCAAGCTTGTATTAAGTTACAAATATTTTCGTTGTTTTATTTATACAGAGTTAACTAGTTAAAGTATCTCCAACAGAGCTTTTATATTGGCCATAGTAGCTATATTTAGCTATTTTAACCTACTTTTTCCTTCCAGCAGACACTTCAAAATAAAGTCTTACTATCCAATTTGCATAAGTAAACTTTCATATATTAAAGTTTACTATAGTAGCCTCTAAGCTTCTTTTATTATTTCTCCTTCTTCTCTCTCCCTCTAATATATAAAAAAAAAAATGATTGAAAAATAATATTTGAAAGAAAGTAAAGGGTGAAGAGACGTGAGCGGAGCGGCACTATCGTACCCCAACATAATAAAACCTAATTCATTGTCAATGATTGGATTGGGCATTCTATATGATAAGAGTATTACATATCAATCATTGATGCATGCATGTCCCAATCTAACATGGGGAGCAATAATCCAACTCACTCGATCCCATACAATGGGAGACACCCTTGAACATAACCCCGTTCTTTTTAGGCTAGGCTGATAGTACTAAGCTGGGCTAGATGCTTGCCACCTAACCACCCTTCTTGATTAAGGGCAGAGGGAAGGGGGGTTGAGAGGGGTCAAATGCCCCCCTCACCCCCTAAAAATTTCCTTTACCCCTTACTGAAGAGCTCCCCTAATGCTGTAGCCCCTATTGTTGATGTCGTTGCACCGAACCAGTTAATGGGTATTTAGACGGAGAAGGAAGATGGAGTCTAGAGTCGTAATGACATTGCTGCATTAGAAACTTGCAGTGTTGAACTGTTGAAGAAGCTAGGAAAAAAGCTTAAGCATTGCTGCGTTAGAAAGTTAAGAGTATTAAAGACAACAACTTAGATAGATGGACATGAGAGTTGAGACTTGAGAGACGACTCATGAAAGTCAAGGCGTCGAAATTGTCAATCATCACGTGTTTAAGACTTTTAACTTTGTACCTTATTTTAAAATTTGAAGCCAAGTGCCAACATTATAAAAACAAAGAGAAATGCTTGACTATATTCCCCAAACCATTTATGAACCATCTTTGTAGTATAATTTTTTTTTTTTGTTTTTTTAGAAAAACATGCAGGAAGATGGTTGATAGATGGTGTGGGGAATATGCCATAGCATCTCCCAAAAACAAATGAACAGTGACAAACATAGTGTCTACATAGTGTCATTCTAATCCCTTTAACGAAACTGTAACGCCCCGACAAAATCATTTAACTTATAAATGACTTAGCGGTACGCCTTCCAACCTTAACCCCTCCACGGTTAAAACTCAAGGATCATATACTCTCATTATAAAGAAATGAGAGCTTACAGCGGAAGACTTGTCACTTTATGAAAGATAGAGATAGCAACTAACACCCACAATAAAAGAATACCAGAATAACACAACAAAACATAACCATAATTTCATTGATAATCATAAGTCTGATGTCTCCAAAATAAAGTCATAAGACCAATGATCGAAATATATAAAGATTACATCTTAAAGTATTAATATATCATCCAAAATGAACAAAATTAGTTAGGCTCCAACTTGAGGTACATTTCGTAAATCATGTCTGTTGAGACAGTTTTCAACTCCGACTGCACGGTGACCTGAGAACAGAGAAAACGTTAGACACAAGAGCTTGCCGGAGGTTGCCGGCGGGGGATAGCTCCGATGCCTAAGTCAGTTTCTTATCTTTGAGAGAAAAGACTTAGAATGATTCTTTCGTTAAAGCATACGTACCTTTTGCCGAACCTATCCCTCCTCCTTATATAGTGGCTGTCCTCCCGAGGCCCATTTAATGAAGCTCTTCGGTGGGCCCCTGGGTTCCCTCCTAGTCGTCTATGCCCATGCCGGTCATTAAAGGTTGTTCCACGTGCCATAAGCGCAATGGTCCACGGTGTGCGAATTCTCGATTGATTGTCACATCAATCATATCTTAGTGGGTTTCATAAGCATCGGGAACTTGCGGGCACCATGATCGAGGTCGGCGATCATAAATGCTTACCATAATGGGGCTTGTCCCTTCTCCATGAAAGGTCGTTAACTTTCTTATATGGGAGCCGAACCTTAAGGGTCGGCGAGGCTCCTGTAGACGAGAGCAGAACTTCGGGGGTCAGCGGAATCCTATATACGGAACCGGACCCAAGGGTTCGGCAGGGTCCCTAACGCATCGGCCGAACCTTATGACCAAGGTCGGTGGAGGGATGGACTTGGGCTTGACCTGCATGGGTCACGCTGTAAGAGAATCAGGTGTGGGCCTAACTGTAGCTTCGGGCCCAATCCCCAACAATGTCGATCATATCACTACAGCAATCTCTACCAACGAACCAAATATGAGCAAGCCAAATTGGTTCCAGGTGATCAAAGATCACTCGAAGGACATCCTCCAACCTTACCTTGTGCATCCCATACACAGCCATTCTCGATATCAGCTAACAATTCACATAAGACTACAGATAGAAAAGATAAAAGAGTAAGTTTACGACTTAGTGAAGAATAATGCACATGTTATACACATTATCTTTTATGAACTCAGTTGATAAACACAAGCATTGTCATTCTCAGCTTATAACATGTCATGATGCAATATAGTTATAGTATATGATATAATCAGGAATATGTGATATGCTAACAATATGGTCTATTTGAGACATTGCCCCCACTTAATAGGGTTAGCGCTTCCGAAAGGACATCTGGTATAACTCCCGGTGCCCTGATCATTGCACAACTATCATCTTACACTAACAGTTCGATCGAGTCTCACCTCGAGTGACCCATACTGTCTAGTTAAGCCATAACTGGTGACCCACTCAATGAATGGTGTGCTTTCACAAACTAAACCATTGGATTCAAGACCCTTTCAATAGCACAAACTCTTTTTGACCATAGAACCAACCCGTAATAATGGTAAGCTAATGGCTATTATTCCGTTACGAGATGGTGCAACCATATCATACGATGCAAATTAATTTTGGTGTCTTTTATATCTATACTCTTCACAACTCATTGTTTCATTATCTTTCTTAATCACAATCGTTTTCACAAAAATTGAGTTCATATTTGAGAATAAATAAGCATTTCATGAGAGTTGTAAACATGTATATTTTGTACATCAAGATAGTCATGTTATGCATAAAAGTATAACAATAACAAGTATCCATGTGAGTTTTTACTCACTTGAGTCATATGAGTCCGTTAAATATTCTTCCACCGGGTTTCCAATTTCCGAATATGAGAAATAACATTTCCATTACTCTTATACCTTACGCTAAACAAGCCTTAGGCTTCTAATAACCCAAAAGGTATTCTGTCCAAGCATCAAACGTTTGACCAGGAGGGTTTCCATACCCGCACATCGAACGTTTAATGAAGTCCAAAAATTCATTCTGGACCACATCTCGGTCTCTACTGATTTTTAATTCCTCCTAAGGTTTCCTAAACATCTAACCAGAGTAAATAAAGATTCTCAAACTACAAGAACGCAGGATTTGAGGTACCAAACCTCTAAACCACCTCAAAATATCAAAACTTACATAAATCAACTAATACTCCAAAATGATCAATCTTAACCTACACAACATAAAAACTAAGACATAACAACTACTAGACAACAAAATAATAGGTAAAAACAACAAGGAAACAAAACAAGGAATGATGGATACCTCTTTAAGCCAAATCATCTTCTTCTCCTTCAAATACTCTCCCTCATACACATACACAAGGCTCTGGTGAATCAAAAATGCGAGTGAACAGTGTTGAGGGGGGTTAGGGGTGTATTTATAGAGCTGGAACATCTAAATAAAAACTACTGAATTTTTAGGTGTATCGAACGTTTGATATACGGCATTGAACATTTGATGTACTATGATCCAACGGTCTTAGGATTTTCATCAAACGTTTGATAAAAGCTTCGAACCTCTGATAAAACACATCAAACGTTTGATAAAATCATCAAACGTTTGATACTGTTTGACATGCAATTTGATTGAAGGTTTTTCCATGATCAGTGTATTGGGACATGTATCAAATGTTTGATTCTTACCATCGAATGTTCCATGAGCACACTGAACGTTCCATAGGATGCTTCAAACATTCCATGGCATCCAAAGCTCAAAAATAAATCTTAAAACTTGGTAAATCTTTGGGGCATTACAGAAACAACCAGATTTATGCCTAAATTATCCGCCGATGAACAAATAACTTAAGGAACTAGTATCAATTTATTTATTTATTGAGGTGTGCAGCAAATAAACAAAAAAAAAGGGGTTAGAAGAGACCGAAAAGTCAGCCTTTTTTATTTTTTGACAANCTTCCCAATATGGGACTGGGGTGTTACAATCGGTCTTCCCTCTTCCTTTTTTTTTTTTTTTCTTTAAAAGATGATCAAAACTTTAAACAAACATCTTTGCTTCAAAAATCATTTGTATTTTACAATGATCTATATTCTAGAAATGAACTTAAATTTTGGAATATTACAAAGGTTGGTTGCAAAAGGTTTCATTCAGAAAGAATTGATCGACTATGAGGAAACCTTTTTTCCCAATAGCCATGCTAAAGTCTAACTATCTGGATGCTCAAGACAACCTTTCTAAACGGGCAACTTGACAATAACATCTATATGATGCAGCTATATGCGATCAAGATATAGTTATCTAACTAGTTTGATATGAAGATTTGGGTGGAGCTAGCTATATCCTAGGGTGAGAAAAGATGTGAGAATGATGTCAGCAGTCAAGATTTGGTTATTTAACCAGTTCGAAATTATCGGTCATCACGTGTTTAAGACTTTAAGTTAGTACCTTATTTTGAAATTTTAAGCTAAGTGCCAACGTTTCAAAAACAAATGAACAATGAAAAACACAGTGTCTACACAGTGCCATTGTAGTCCCTTTAACGAAACAACCAAATTTATGCCTAAATTATGTGTCAATGAACAAATAAATTAACGAACTAGTATTTATTTATTGAGGTGTACAAAAAAAAACAGTGGTTAGAAGAGAACGAAAAGTCAGCCTTTTTTATTTTTTTTCATTTTTTGACAATTTTATTTTCTCTTTCTTGAAAAGTTTTAGGTATGGAATAAAATTTTTACAATGATTTATTTTTAAATAATAAAAATGTCTATGTAAGCCTTTATATTTATATGGATCTTTTAAATTAATTGTTTATGAATATATATAATTTTTGTTATATATTTTAATTGTATAAAATATATAATTATAATTAGCTGAGATTATAGAGAACCATTGAGGTCAAATCAAAGTCTAAACGAGCTCCTATCGATGTAGATTTAACAAATTTGTTAGTAGTTTCTTGCTTAAGAAAAAAAAATTATGATTACCACCCTAATGATAGAGATCAAATCCAAAGAACAGATTTACAAAAAAAAACTTTATCAATCAATTAACCATAATTTTTTAAAAACATAATTTAAAAAATATGGCGTCGTTATAATCGAGCATGATTCAAATAATATGCTAATTGGGTGGAATATGGCATTTCAGAAGATGTTGCGTATGACTTATATTGTTATTGATCTCTTCAACGATTTCAAAATATAAAAACTCGTCAGGGCCAATTAAATAAATTAGCAATAGGTGCATGGTAACAAAATAAATTGTAAAATACATTTATTGTTTAAACGATAATTAAATTTTATGAAATTGTTTATTTATTTCGTTAGTTACATTCTTTAATATTTTTAATCAATTTTTATTTTACTTTATTGATTAATTTTGACCTCATGTGAACAAAAATCCTAGCTCGGCCACGATTTAGGATTATCATTAAAACCCGGTCACAATTGTTGGCCTGTTGAATGGATCTGTGTTTGGTTTCATTTTTATTATTCAATTAAGAGCAGCAGCTGCATGCATGCTGGGTCGTTGCTTGTTTGAATATACAAACAATTCTATTCGGCTTTGAATACTTGAGCCACGTCCTGTGGCCTGGTCCAACTTCGAACGTGTCCAAGCGCAGCACGCAATGGTGCCGAGGCGGAGAATGGGCCAAACGTACCTTCTAATCTCTCGTTTTTATAAATAATAACCATACGCAACTTCACCGGCCACTATATGTATATATATATGAGCTAGCTCCATCTCTTCTATTCATATCCAAAAGCGTTCCTCGATCATCCCGCATATATAGACACCTTTAGAGAAGGGAAGAGAGAAGTACATAAATATACATCCATCTTTTAGAGAAATTATTGTCAGGGAAGACGACCTGTCGTACACACTAGTACTATATACACAGCTAGCAACATGGGCAGCCGCATGGGTTTGATCGGGTGCTTCGTCGTTGTAGTTGCTATACTACTGAGGGGTGCAACTGCTGCAACCGTTTATGAGGTTGGGGACACCGTGGGTTGGACTGTTCCTCCAAACACCGCCTACTACGCCACCTGGGCTAGCACCAAGACATTCTTTCTTGGAGACAAACTTTGTAAGCTATATATATATCTTTAATATTGTTTAATTTCTTTTTTTCCTTTTGACATGCATGCATGCATGGATCATTTATATATATATATATATATATATATGAACAAAACTAATTAATACTATATGACTTTAATTAATTCGCAGCATTCAACTGGACAACGGGAACGCACACTGTGGGGGAAGTATCCAAGGCTGATTACGATAGCTGCACCAAGCCATCATCTTATATAGCCAGCCCCGTCATCTTCACTCCTCCATCTACTGGTTCTTACTACTTCATCTGCACCGTCGCTGACCATTGTCAACGTGGTCAAAAGTTGGCTTTCAACGTTACAACACCAAACGTTATCACTACCGCTGGATCGCCAGCTCAATCACCCTCCTCCTCCGCTTCCTCTCGATCTCTAAGCCTCGGTGCCTTGTTTGCAGTGCTCTCCACAGCAGTCATCTATTTCTTCGCTTAATTACCTCTAAATTAATTAATTACTTCTACAAATATCTCGATCCATTATTCATTATTTATCAGCTGTCTCGTACATTAATTGTTCTACTAGCTAGCTAGCTACCTTAATTAGGAAATTAATTAAACAATATCTGTCTATCTTCTTTCTGCTTTTTTTCTTTTTTATAAGTTTCTGGCTGCTGCTTTAGTGCTTACGTACCTAGCTATATCTATTTTGTAATATAGTCTTAAATTAATGATTGGAATTTTTTTTGCAAGAATTAGTTTTAATTAATGCCCCTATAAATTAATGTTGAAAAAGATGGATCTATTAACTAAGCAGAAAGTAGGCTATTCCAATGAAAATTTTCGAATTGAAAAAAATGCCACGTACAAATTAAGTACCTCAGCCTCAGGTATAAATAAGTGGTAAAAAATGCTCAGATATTCTATCATCTCTATTGGGTATTGGGCCGATCCAACACCTATAAGGCCTAGCTAAGAGGCCCACTAGAATAAGGCCGACCGTATAAGGCCCGCGACACTGCATATATATATAGATCAGTCCTCCGTGCAACGCAACGAATCAACTTGGTGAGTCCATCACGGCTATGACAAATACAATTCAACTCAGCCGAGCCCGAAGGCTATATATATAAGGGTAAATCCATTAATTAGGTATGAGGACTTCTCTCCCATGCACAATTAAGTAATACATATATATGCTTTACGTCCATATGTATAAAATTTGTCCTCGTACACTACAAAAAAATAATCTTTACCGACACATCTTTTCAAACACTTATACAAAATGCCCGAAAAAAAGGTGCCGGTAACAAAACAAATATCGGAATTTTAATATAAGCGCTGGCAAATAAGCGCCAGTATAGTACTTATTTTTTGTAGTAATATAGCTAACTTAAACATTGAATCTATCTCCCGTCAGCTCACACTAACAAACTCTTGTGCTCACATCCTTTCGTTTTGCACGTATTTGCAAATTAATTGGTGTTCACTAACTAACCAAAAAACTGCATCAACAATTTCCAAAAAGGAAATGAAGAAATTCTTTTCTCCCCTACTCAAGGAAAGAAAAAAAAATCCGTACATGTATATGTCTTAGGAAATTCTAATAATTTCCTTGGATATAAGCCATATAGTCTTAGGACATGTTTGGTACGAGGAATAACTATTTTATGGAATAGCCTTTATCAAGTATGAAATGAGTGTAATGTATTAGTCTTAAAATAGTCATTCCAATGGCCAGGAATGAATAGTTATTACTTTAATTGAGGGGATAACCATTCTTTTTAACTTAAGAAAAATGATTATTCTCTCAATTGAATGAATAGTCATTCCATCATGACTATTTGAATGGTTATTTCAAAGCTAATTCACTTTACTCATTTTATTTTTAATAAGGGATATTCTTTAGAATAGTCATTCCGCGTACCAAACATAACCTTAGTGTTCTCATATATAGATACTAGAGCTACAATCTGTAGTTGCAGGTAGAATACTCTTCTTTCCAAAAAAATGGATGTCGATGAAGAGTACTCTCCTATTTCCGTCAAAGGAATTGATAGAAAAGAAAAAAATATATATAGAGAGTGTAAAGCAAAAAACATTGCTATCTGGATGAGCAATAATAAATTTATTACTCCAAAAATTCATTTTTTTTTTCAAATATTCATGGTGATTTTCTACTTGGTAATAATGTTTTGCACAATAAAAGAAATATTATCGAAAGAAGAAGATTAAAATAGTATAATACTATTACAAATTATTCCTTTGAAGTTAAATTTATTAAAGGTACTAACAAATTTATTGCAGATTAATTATCTTAGTAGAAACCATCCTGAAGAACTGCTAAATAAGCAGCTAATGGATCGATATTAATCTTTGTGAAGGATTCCATGAATTCTAAATAAGGAGAATGGATTATCGAATAATCAAATAATGGGCGTCAGATTAAAGCTAAGGAATAGATCGAAAAATAGAGTTAAGGATTATGAACGCGCGATGGCCAGTTCTCATTTTGTGGGCAAAATCTTAATCCTCTAATTCACCAAAAAGAACATTTGTTTAATTCGGTTGTTGAAAAGGTAAATTTCATGCATTTTTTTAAAAAAAAAATATTGTAGTTGTTGATGAAAGATTAGAACAACTTAACTTTATATTCATTTCAATATAAAAACAATTATTATTTGCTAAAAACTCAATCTTCATTTTGTTACGAAGTCTTATTTTAATAATTTTTATAGCTGACAATACTCATTCGTTGGTCGTTATAGACCCTAGAAAATTCAAAATAAGACGAATCAACATATTAATGAGACAAGATGTCTGTAATTTTTCATCACATTTGTAATTACTCTCATAAACTTTAAAAACTCTTAATTTAATATATTCTTCTTTCAATTTTCTTTTCAATTTCACCATTCCGTTAAGATATTCTATTAAATCCAAATGGGGTGCTCCTACTTCAATTCCATCACATGGATGACTTTATGCATGATACATATTTTACACAAAATAAAATCATTTTGCGTTGCACTTATAGCGCAAACTCAAAAATCCTAATTGCAACCTACAAATAAAAAATAAAAAATAAAATAAAAAACCCTAATAGCGGTGTACCCACAAGCTTGGCTTTGTTTGGTAAATAGTTTTTGAATTTAAATGGTAATAAAAAGTGATATGCAAGTATGGTATAAAATGGAAAGAATGTTGTAAATTTTTTTATAGAAAAGTGAAAAAATTTTGTTTTTTAGTGCATTTTTTATTTATTTTTTTTGTAAATACGTTCATTCCAATAAACAGATTAGACTACAAGAGATAACAAAAACATAAAAAGAACAAGCTCAACAACTGGAAAACCCAATTCAAATAGACAACTAACACCTCACAGCACGAAAGGAAACCTAAGAAGGTGGAAGTCATTTGGGAATGCAACCGATAAAAGCCGCTGCCCATTATGATGGATAAAACTGGCCATCGGAAGCACGAAAAGCCCTAAAAACTTAGATTTAGTCCAGCTTCCTAGAAACCAAACAGACTAAAAAATTTAAATCTAATCCAGCTTCTAAGGAAACCAAACAAACTAAGAGAAAAATAGCAAAAAAGGAGTTTCCATCATAGACTAGAGTCTGAGGCCCAACCGGTTTGGATTAAATTAAAAGCAATAACACAACACAAAACAGATAAAATTAGAAGGAAAAATAAATAAACAAAGCAACAACGGAAGATAGGCGGAGGAAGGCGGAATGGGCCCAGTTGCTAGCCGGCATGTGTAAGCCACTTACCGACGCGTGAAAACCACGTGCCAGCAGTGGGTGCCGGAAGACCGACAATCACCACAAGAGACCAGAAGTGGCAGCGGAGAAGCGCCATGCGCGAAGGAAGATAAGCCACAAGTCGGCGCGTGCAAAACACGCGCCCGCAAGTGAGATCTACTCACATGCGCGTACGGAACACGCTTCAGCGTGTGCTCGTCTGGTGGTGGCGCAGCTGGTGGTGACAGAAAGTGGCGGAATCCAGGAACATGTTGGAGGGGCGCATGTGGTAGTGGAGCTTTTTTAAGTTGATAGATCGGGTTTGAAAAAACTAGATTCAAAAACTTTAAAAAGATGGCATATCCGGGACTGAGATAGGGTAGAGGAGATGGAAACCAACCATCTTGTGGTGGGAGAGTGGACGGAAAAGCTAATGTTGAGGAGTAAAGCCTTCGAAGAGGCGGATAAAGTCTTCGAAGAGACAGATAGAGCCTCCGAAGAGACGAGATTTGCCTCCGAAGAGACGGGAAGGGGAGGGGGAAGGAGGAAGGGGAGAGTAAAGGGAAAGGGGGTGAAGAGGAATAATCCTCCTCCTAGGGTAGCAAAACTAGGTCGGCTTTCTTTCAAGAGAGAGAAGAGAGCAATGCTTACCATAAATCCAATTTTAAATCTGAGCGTGAGTTTTTTATTTGAATAGTAATAAAAAGTAAAAAAAATAATTATTAAAAAATAGTTGACGGAATATAAAAAGTTAAAATATTTTGATATTGAATTGTTTAGAGGGATTTGAAACCCTTTCCAAACAAACCTTAAAGCTTGCATTTGGAGCTATTGTACTGGAAGATAATGTTAAGAAAGGTTAAGAAAGGTTGATATATATAAGAACACAGGCAAATATAGAAATCTAGCAGCAGACTCGTTTGGCTAGCACTTTGGAGTCTTATGCCGACATCCTAGAATGTGGCTGCATTCCTGTACGTGGCCTGGTCCAACTTCGAGTAGTCCAACCGCAGCACGTGCCGAGACAGAGCATGGGCCAAACCTTTTTATCTCTCTTTTTAAATATCTACCTTTGCTAATTAAAAAAATAAATAAATAAAAATAACCATACGCAACTTCATCACTATATATATGACCTCGATCTCTTCTATCCATAAATATCCAAAGCGCTCCTCATCTCGCATACACACTTTCAGAGGAAGATCGAGTATATAAATATACATCTTTTATAGAATTAAATTATTGTCAGGGACGACCTGTCGAACACACAGCAATATGGGCAGCCGCATGGGTTTGATCGGGTGGTTGGTCATTGTAGTTGCTATACTACTACTGAGGGGTGCAACTACTGCTGCAACAGTTTATAAGGTTGGGGGCAGCCTTGGCTGGACCGTTCCCCCAAACATCACCTACTACAACACCTGGGCTACCACTAATTTACAGACATTCAAACTTGACGTCGACAAACTCGGTAAGCAAATTTATCCTCAATTCTTTTAAGGTGACTCCTCTTTTTAAAAAATAAAAATAAAAAGAAAAGAAAAGAGAAAGATTGATGGATATTGTTTTCTCTCTAATATCCAGCATTCAACACGACGGAGACGCACGATGTGACGCAAGTATCGAAGGCTGATTACGATAACTGCACAAAGGACATATCAACCCAGTTTGTTGTCAAACCAGAAAGCCTATTTACACTCGGTCCATTCGGTCCTGGAACCGCTGGTCTTCACTACATCATCTGCACCGTTGATGATCATTGTGAAAGAGGTCAAAAGTTTTCTTTCAACGTAATTGGACCAGCCCAGCCACCAACGTCCTCCGCTTCGTCTCTAAGCGTCGGTGGCTTATTGCAGTGTTCATTATTATTTATCAGTCTTGTTGCTTTAGTGCTTAATTAAATATATATGTATGTGAAAGATGTACTCTATTTTGTAATAACTTGCAATAAAACATTAATCGGTTACTGCTGATAGATTGCAAAAATTTATAGTGCTATCGTGTCATTGTTTAATTAGAAGGTACAAGGATCCTGATCTTGTCCTTTTTTTTTTTTCTTAAATTTATTTAGTTATTCAATCCTGATCTTGCCCTTGATTTTGCCACTTTCATTTCAACGTAGGGTGTCCAATGTCAAAGTTATATGAACGATAAATTTCATATAGACTTTCAAATTTTTACGTTATTTGAAACGTCTTTTTTTATATTTGATTTCTTTTATTTTAGCTCTTATATTTTTAATTTGTCTTATTTAGGTTTTTTTTTATTAAATTCTAACATAGTGGTTTAAAAATTAACAAAATATTCCTTTTTTTAGATTTTTTTATAATTTTTTAATTTAAAATATAGTGGTATTTTAGAAATTCTAATAAGGTTTAACGGTAAAAACAAATGGAAGGATAAAATGATACGTACAAATTAAAAGTATGAGGGATTAAAATGAAAAAAATTAAAGATCAAATACAGTATTTTAAATCGCATGAAAGTTTGAAAGTTCTTTGTAAAATTTTCCTTTATATTAATCAGCCAAGGCTTCGGCATTGCTTGTCTTAAAGTATTTACAACAATTTTTCTTTTAGTTTTTTATTTTTAAATTTAAGGAACAAAACTACGTTTTATTTTTCTATTTAAATACATTTTACAATAATTTTCTTTATTTTTTTTATATCATTAAAATATTATTTGTTTACAAAATACAAGCTCCCTTTTTATCCTCACTTTTTTTTTTTAATAAAATCTCAACACAATCTTTAAGGAAAGGCCAAAAAAAGGTGAGGAAAGAGATATATTTTAGATTAAAAAAATGTATATGGAAGCTCTTTCAATGCATTAGGTTCAACTGTAACAAACCCAATATTTAAGAAAGCTGTTGTAAGTAACCTTTTATGATTTTCTTAAAATTTTATCTATATTTAGAGAAAAGAATGAGTTATGTCAACCTAAAATTAATATAACTTTTAAAACTATCACCAAATTTATAATAAATTATAATTAATTTTTAATTTAATAATAATTTTAAAATTACATTAATTTTAAATTTACACAAAAAATTCTTTGATTTACTTTAATGGTTACTCATTACCTTTTACTTTTTACACTCTACTTCTTTCCAAATTGACACAAGATATTCTTTGATTTACTTTAATGATTACTCATTACTTTTTACTTTTTACACTCTACTTCTTTCCGTCTTCTCCCAAAAGGGTGCAGTGCTGCGCTGTGTCAATGAAGGTGCTAGGACGGACAGCTGTTGAAATTAAGAGTGACAGTTGCTGAGCTGCTTGTTTGAATATTATTTCGTTTTGTCTTTCTCCAGTTATCTTTATGCATGGCTTTATGGAGTTTTCAGTCACGTCGTGAGTCCAAGTGCAGCACCTAGCAGTGCTTTTCCAAATTAAAGAAAAAATGGTACATTTCGTGTATCGAAAGCAAAGTTTAATTGTTGGATTCGTTTCTTTTCGGTATCAACTACAAAAGTACCAAATATCGGTTTTTAGAAGAGATAATGTTAGGTTTTTTTTTTTTTTTTGTTAGGAAAGAGATAATGTTAGTTGCCAATGAATTATGTGCAAAATTGTACATAATAATATCTCATCTCTTGATTTGGTGTCTAAAAAAAGGTGGATTTAATAATTCCATGGTATTGACAGTGAAAATAAAAATTTGTGCATGACTTTCTAGTGGCTTAATTTACATTAATTAAGGGTGCAACTGCGGCATATATATTAGATATAAGAGACAAGATGAAGTCAAAGATTGTAACCAAGTTAAACATTGTATGAGATAACCTTAATTATCTCATAATCTGATTTTATTTTTGTATTTTGAATCGTTGTAACAACTCATAATGAGTTCAATAGTTCACCCATGTCCTCCGCTTCATCTCTAAAGCCTCGGTGCCTTATTTGCAGTGCTGTCCACCACAGTCGTCTAATTTCTTGGCTTAATTAGCTCTAAATTAATTCATGTCCTCAAATTATAACATTATAGTTGATTATTATTTATAATATCTGTGTGTGAAAGATGTACTCTATTTTGTAATAACTTGCAGTAAAATAATTGGTTACTGCTGATAGATTGCAAAAATATATAGTGCAAAATTTATTAGGAGTATCGTGGCAATATTGTTTAGAAGGGCCGACAAGGATCGATCCTCTTGTCCTTGATTTTGCTACTTTCATTTTCAACGTGGGGTGTCCAAGTCAAAGTTATATTAATCAGCAAGGCTCTAGCATTGCTTGTCTTAAAGCATTCTTATTTCATTCCTTAAAATTATTTTTTTTAAAAAAATAAAATAAAATAACCTTTATTTATTTTAGCTATCTACTTTTTCTAAGCATCTATATATGACTCCCCAAATTAAAAATTTACTTTCACTCTTTCATTTAAATATGATATTTTAATAAGTTTTTTATTCCTTCTCCAACATGCATCTATATGGGGAATAAGAAAATGCTATGAAAGAGAAATGATTTTTTATTAATTCAATGAAAAGTATGGAGTAGGGAGCACTATTTACGCTCTTCACTTTTTTTCTCAAAGTGAGGAGCTGGTTAGAGGCTCCAAAATATCTCAAATTAGAGCATTTTTATAGGCTCTCTATGTTAACATTGGTGACTTTTTTTCCACGAAGTCAAGCATGGGTCCCCACTTCTCTCCTTTCCCAAATCAAGTTTGGTCTTCCTTTTTCCTCTCCAAGCCGAGAAAGGATTTTTTCTTTTAACCGACTTTGTGCTATTATAAAAAGGAATGCAGCCCTTTCTTGTAAAAGCAAGCCAAGCAAAAGGACTTTACGGCAGTGAGTGAAAAAAGAAAGGGAGAGAGGAAAAGGAAGGGAAAGAGAAAAAGGAGATGTGGAGAACGCATGGTGTAGTGCGTAGGGAGAAGAAAAAATTACAGAGTTCCAATTGTTATTTTTTCTTCTATTGTGTGAGGGTGAGATACGAGTGTATTGGGGCTTTGGGTTTTGAGTGATTTTTCTCCCTATTACTTTTGTACTCCATCTTTTGATAGTGAATTTCTCCGGATCGTCTCCAACAGTGGATGTAGGCTTGTTAAGCCGAACCACTTAAATCTTGGTGTTGTGTATGATTGTTTTTTGCTATCTTCTTATTATTCGCATCTCACAAGTCTTGGGGAAATAAGATATATTTCCTAACAACTGGTATCAGAGCTTTAGGTTTGAGTGGGAGCGATGGTAGGAGAAGATGAAAAAGCAGAAAGAATCAGAAAATTTGATGGCACAAATTTTGCATATTGGAAGATGCAGATTGAAGATGTACTTTATGGGAAGGAACTACATCTGCCTCTTTTGGGGGAGCAACCAGACGATATGTACGATAGCAATTGGGCCCTACTTGATCGAAAGGTCCTAGCAGTTATCAGGTTATCGTTGTCAAAATCGGTAGCACACAACATTGTGAAGGAAAAGACCACTGTAGGTCTGATGGCGGCTTTGTCAAGTATGTATGAGAAACCATCGGCAAACAACAAGGTGCACATGATGAAGAAGTTGTTCAACCTAAAGATGGCTGAAGGAGTCTCGATAGCGCATCATCTCAATGAGTTCAACACATCACAAATCAATTATCCTTAGTAGATATTGATTTTGATTATGAGATTTGTGCTTTGATTGTGTTGGCGTCGTTGCCAAATAGCTGGGAAGCTGTACGAATGGCTGTGAGCAATTCTGCAGGGAAGAGCAAGCTCAGTTATGAAGACATACGGGATTTGATTCTTAGCGAGGAAGTTCGGAGAAAAGACGCCGGTGACACCTTGACTTCTGGTGCAGCCCTAAACCTCGAGACAAGTGGAAGAGTACAAGACAGGAACTCTGGCAGGGGCAGATCAAAATTCAAAAATGGTAGAAGCAAATCCAGATCTGGACAATAGTTAGAGTGTTGGAATTGTGGCAAGACTGGCCACTTCAAGAAAAATTGCAAAGAACCAAGAAAGAAGACTGGTAACGACTCTGCAAACGTCGTGGCAACAGAAGAAATATAGGATGCACTAATTCTCTCTGTTGACAGTCCTCTTGAATCTTGGGTCATGGACTCGGGAGCCTCTTTTCATACCACTGCAATCCGTGAAGTACTCGAAAACTACGTTGCCGGAGATTTCGGGAAAGTATACTTGGCTGACGGAACGCCTCTAGATATCGTGGGCATGGGCGATGTTCGCATCAGAGTCCACAGCAATTCAGTATGGAAGCTACAAAAGGTCAGACACGTCCCACAGCTGAAGAAGAACCTGATTTCAGTGGGACAACTTGACAAAGAATGGCATGCCATAAAATTTTACGGTGGTTAGTGGAAAGTATGCATGGAAGCTAGACTCTTAGCTCGGGGATATAAAATAGGACTCTCTATTTGACTACTAATCCAAGAGATACAGTTGCAGTTGCAGTTGCAAAGGGTGACTCTAAACTATGGCACATAAGGCTTGGGCATATGAGCGAGAAAGGGATGAAGGTGTTGTTGTTAAAGGGAAAACTACCAGAACTGAAGTCAGTTGAATCTGATTTGTGTGAAGACTGCATCCTAGGGAAGCAGAAGAATGTGAGTTTCATGAATGTTGGCAGAACTCCGAAGCTTGAGAAATTGGAGCTGGTACACACGGATTTGTGGGGTCCCTCTCCAGTGGCATCTCTTGGAGGCTCGCGGTACTACATCACATTCATAGATGATTCAAGCAGAAAGATATGGATTTACTTCTTAAAGCAAAAATCTGATGTATTTGAAGTTTTTAAGAAGTGGAAGACCATGGTAGAGACATAAATTGGTTTGAAATTGAAGTGTCTAAGATTAGACAATGGAGGAGAATATGAAGACGGGGGATTTAAACAGTTCTGCGCAGTAAATGGGATTAAGATGCAGAAAACTATCCTAGGGACACCACAATAGAATGGCGTCATGGAGCGTATAAACAAAACCCTCAATGAGCGTGCAAGGAGTATGAGGTTGCATGCTGAGTTACCAAAAACCTTCTAGGCGGATGCAGTAAGTACTGCTACTTAATTACTTGATAAATAGAGGACCCTCTGTTCCTCTGGGCCACAGACTACCTGAAAAAGTCTGGAGTGGAAATGAGGTAAATATTTCTCACTTGAAAGTTTTTGGTTGTATCTCATATGTTTACATTGAATATGATGCTCGTAGCAAGTTAGATGCTAAGTCTAAGAAATGTTGTTCCACATGCATTCGTTTTTGAATCTCCAACATTTATTCTCTCAGTGGTAGAGCACGCTACTAGAGCAATACTCATATATCCACAGTTTAAGTGCGTCACCACATTAGAAAATCAAAGAGAAAGAGATTCTTGTCTTTTAGATTTTCTATTCTCACAATGTTGCAAACACTTCTATGCACACACACATATGTTCATTTGCACACACTGCTAATTATATAGAAGCCTTTTGTAACTTATACATTTAGTGAAAGTTAATGGTGTAGAGTAACGGCAAAACGTTACAACACTTGAGCTGCCCACTAATGGGCGCTCTAAATGCTACAATGAGAGAGATGTATAGTTGGAGAAAAATAATCTCCATTGGTATTCTTGAGGTAGACGATCAAAGAAAAGGTGAGAAGATTTTGGAATATAGTGCAAGGGGTGTTTCGGTTGGTAGCAAGAATAAAAGACGAAAATGAGAGAGAATTGTGTGTGGGTTTGGGAGCTCATGGCTAGGTCGTAACAAGTGAGGCTATAGTTTTATTTTATTGGTATTTTTTAGAAGAATGTAAAACAAATAAAGAAAAATAGTGGTGTTATATTGCTAGTGTTTAACATGGGTAGGAGGGAAAACAAATTGAATGGGTATCAAAAATTTTTTAGAAGTGGGGTAATAAATTCAGGTAAATGCTAGAATGAAAAAAGAAGAGTATCGGAAGAAAAGAGTATATAAAATGAGACAAACTTTTCTTTTAAATTAGATCGGATGAATTTTTTTAAATTTAATCTATAAAAATGATATGTGTTCTTTTAATATGTGAAATGTATATATGTAAAAATATATTTCACAAGTACTATTAAAAAAAATACCATTCTACCACAAGTACCATCAAGTTAGATCTACCACTTAAGGTGCATATACTAAATAGGTCTATTATGTCATTTGTCCCTCTACCACAAATGAGGGGGCGTTCTCCGTGGTTTCGAACTAGAGACCTTTAAGTACTCTTACATTCTACCACGAGTACAATGTAAGAGTACTTAAAGGTCTCTAGTTCGAACCACGGAGAACGCCCTTCATTTGTGGTAGAGGGACAAATGGCATAATATACCTATTTAGAGGATGCACCTTAAGTGGTAATCCAACAATTAGAGGCCACCAATTTATAATAAAAATGAAACGAAATACAGAGTATTCAACAGCCCATGCAACAATTGTTTGGATTAAATGAGTCAAACTGTACATGCTTTGTAATAACTCCGATATTCTTTTAGGGAGACATTTGTAAATTTACATACGTAAAATTATTTATTTATGTTATTATTATTATTTTATTTAGTTATCTATATTTAATATTTTAATATATTTTCGAAAATTAATATTTTTCAAAACTATTAGGAGACAAAATATGTTTTAAATAAAA
>FXXK01001284.1:155610-172526 GCA_900184695.1 Betula pendula
ACTGGATGAATGGACCAAAATCCTTTAAATATCTTTTTAAATATTACGCAACTTCACCACTATAATATGTATATATAATATATGATTAATATATATATAATATATATATTATAGTATATATATAATATATATATATATGAGCTAGCTTGATCTCTTCTATTCATATCCAAAGCGTGCCGGTTTCCCTCTAAACCGGCATTTCTCTACGCTTGTTTAACCACGCTTTAGGGCTTTAAAACGATGTTAAACTCTTTACCACGCTTCTTTAACATCGTTTTCAAGGATGATGTAAAAGTTGGGGTTGCAAAAATATTTTTACCACGTTTTAACACAAGCGTGGTAAATTTTTACCACGCTTCTAGTAAAAAGCGTGGTAAAAGTTTTACCCCGCTTTAAGAAACGTGTGGTAAAACTTTTACCCGCTTCTAGTAAAAAGCGTGGTAAAACTTTTACCACGCTTCTGGAAAAAGCGGGGTAAAAACTTTTACCACGCTTTTAGTAAAAAGCGTGGTAAAACTTTTACCACGCTTCTGTAAAAGCGGTGGTAAAAGTTTTACCTATTTTTACCACGCTTTTAGGCAAAAGCGTGGCAAAAAATTATCATGTATATTTTTATGCAGCAGATGTACATCTGCTGCATAAAAATATACACCTGATTTACCAAAACAATTAAAACACGTAAACACAACTTGATTCAACAAACAATAAAAACAAACCACAGATTACCTCAATAAACAAAATTACAATATTAATTACAATATCGTATAAAGTTCATAAACAACATAGAATGTTCAAAATACATCCAAAAAATTCATGCTCAATCCCGATACTAGCTAGCTTGTATCCCACGACCGCTACGTAGCATTTCTCCCTGTACATAAGATGAAAACAAATTAAAACACGTAATCAATAAATGTCTCCCAAAAGCAACTAGGAATGAAAAACAATATCATCGATCACATATACAAAAGGGAAGTTGAAAATTTTCTAATATACTATATAGCTTTAACAATCACCAAATGAAAATCTTCTACTCTTCGAATTTATTTTCCTTCTATAATCATGCATACCATGGTTAGTTTCCCCATTTATGTCACATTAATTTATTAATCGCTAACTATATATGTTGATATTTACCTTTGCTTCAGAATGTTCATAATGTTATGATCGTTCCCTGCAAGCGCCGCCTCTTGTGTTAACATATTCTATCAACATTAGCTATTTTGGTTGTCCTAATCTATAGGCTTATGATTATTCCATTTAATATGACTCGGACTCTAGTGCGCCCATTGGCTTATTCTGAAGCATATTTTTTGTTTCTTAAGGTTCAATTCATAAAAGTACTCATGAGTACTTTCATTTTAGGGTCCTCTGTATTATCGTCTAGCTCCTATACTGTGTCAGCGATAGCTCAGTTGGTGTTTCGGACCAGTAGTGCAAATTAGAGAATTACGACCTTACTGCTTTTTTGTCTCCATCGGAATGAAAGACTAAAGAGTCTAGCACAAAATTGCAAAAAAAACAAGGAGAAGAGGACAAAACAATGAGAAGAGATAATAAAAAATAAATTAAAGATAGACCGAGACACAAATCAAAACAGATGCCAAATAGCAACTAAGAATTAAGGGGGAGCACGGGTCGGTTTAGGGTCGTTTGCAGAAGATAACCGAACTGTTCTATGATAACCACCAGCACAGGAGGTTGCGGGTGTTTTGAAAAAAACCTATACAAAAGACCGACGTATTAACTTAACATCAAGCAATTCAAAAATATTGGTCAAGCCGCCTGAAAGTGATCTGTGTATGGGGATGTGTCGCTAGAGCTACGGGTTTAAATCCAAATTTTTACCATCTTGATCAGCCCCACATAGAGCCTTTCAACAGCGTCCATCCATTGAGCTTTCCTTGACAATCCTTTTTTTTGTTAATCTGCCAAGGCGAACTCCTCCCTGTCCATAAAGAGAGACGCTCTCCTTGACCACCCTCAAAATAGTCTCTCATACCAAATACCATTCTATGTACCCCGAGATCTCCTCAGTAGGAAATGATTGGAAAATAGGTTATCTGGGAAATCGCGTTTCTCCAGAGAAGTTCTGCGATCTCCTTGCATAGCGGCAATGTCTTCTGCCATACACTGCCTTCGCACGATGCATTCACGAAAACATTAGCAAAAAAAATCCCGATATAATAAAACACATAAATTTAACGTAGATTACTGACCTAAGCTATGCACAGAATTTACAGCCGTAATTATTGGGGCCACACGCCGTTATTCACTGGGGTCTAACAGCCTTTGTCCAATGCATCAACTGGAGGGGCGGAGATTCCATCTCTTAGACTCCATGCTCAATCATGTGAACTCACGTAACGCATTTCCAATCTCAGACTACTTCTACAATTGTTCCCAGTCCTCTTTGTGCTTAGAGCCCAGATCGGAGTCCAGTTATGAGTTGTGCGGTCCCTTACTCATTAAAATTTCTCAGACTTTTATTTATGAATAATTTTAAACTTCACATCTTATACTAGTTATGATGTATGTGGACGTGAGATCTAAGATCTGCCAGGGTATTCGGCTAGTTAAGGCATGGCGTGAAATTCAGAATCGGCTCTCAAGGATCGGCTGAGGCGCTAGTTGGCCGCTGGACGAGTAAGAAGCTCTTGGGCGTGGCGTAGATTATATATCTGACGGAAGGGGAGTGGGAGCGCGGGACGACTTCGTACTTCACAGCTGCCGGTAGTCACTAGACGGTATTAGACTGATCGGGGGTCTTGGTCAAAGGGCAATCGTGTCTTGTTCAAACTCAGCATATAAAATGCTAGAACCAACAATGGACACGGGGTATCTGTTTGAAAGGGCATGAGAACGATAGCTAAGACGCAAAAATGGGAATACAACAAGAAGATTGTATAGTATACTACATTGCCGACACAAAAGAGGTCTCAGGACAGTGTGAGTTGGAAGTATACTGGCAGAATGGCTTGGTTTTTTTACTGAGCGTTATGACACAGAACAAGTATTCTTAGCAGAAAGAAGACAAGGAAGAAGAAGAACAGAAGGGAAGAGGACGATACAGGTAAATGAGAGGAAAGATCAGGGAAAATCAAAGCGCCAGTGCAAGGAAGATGGTGGCAGATTCTGCTGGCTGGGCGGCGAACTCGAGTTGTGTACGCAAGGTGGTTGGAGTTATGGATGGAGCCAATCTGCAGGTCTGGATATGAAAAAGTAGAACTATGTGAAGGGGCTGGAGTGGGAGAGATCTGAATTGTGACATTGAGGGAAGAGGGATATAAGAGAAAAGATGAAAGAACAGAGTAGAGATTGAGATAAGAGGTAGATAATATCAACATAACGGAATCGCGGTCGGAGGCGAAATGGCGGGACTGTCCCTGTCTGTAATTTCAGCAAGAAAAAAAACAACCCGAAAGCGCGATTGCGAGACGACCGCACAGATTTGCGGAAAAGAGGAGAAAAAGGTGACATCAGTCGAGAAATACCTCGAATGGTAGAGAGGAACGTAAGAAAGGCGATGAGTTTCTGATCGGGCGATTGATGTATGGGGAGGTGGATGCTGAGCGGGGTTGGAAGCTACGTAGAGGGTACGAAGAGCGCGGTGTGTACGGGAGGATATTTAGCATTCATCCCCTACAAGTTATAAGAATAACTAAGAGCGCGAGTATTCAAGAAAAGAAAATCCCCACCATCTCGCGTCGCGACACGCCTGCTATTGCGCGAACACAGCTATATTATCATTAAATCGCAGTAAAAAAAAAAAAAGAAATAAAATTTATGCCACGTTTTTATAACAGCGTGAATATTGGAGTCTAAAACTGTCTGTTGCACTCACGCTTCTTGGTTCTACATATTTATGTAACAAGCTGTAGGATAAAGATGTCAAAAGGAATTATTAATATATTTTTTTAATACATCGATAAAATTTCCTAACCATTGATTCAATGATATTTCAAAATTTCAATATGCCATAAGATGCTTACTCTATAAGTAAATAGAGCTGTATATATATTTTTGATCATATCAAATTAATTAGTGTTTAGACAGAGCCAAAGTAGCATCATAATGCTTATGATAGTAAGTTGGACCTGAAACCTACATCAATTATAAATTACTATTAAAATTTCTAGGGTTATATTATCGACCTTAGTTGAGAATTTCAAATTAGTTTAAAGGCTTTGTTGACTTTGCTTAATTTTGCAATGTATTATTCTATTTCCTATTTTAATTTCCTAATTTCATGAGTTATGCTCATGCTTTAGTTAGTCTATATATGCTGTCTTATTTTTTTTAAACTACTTACAATGAACAATAACACCAATGAGTCAAAATGTAAATTATAAAGTGAAGGGTTCTTAGTCTATCGTCAGAATAACCTTAAATCCATAAGTGTATTTCTAATATCGGTTGTTATATTATGATTTACGCGCTTCGAAGATTAAAAGTTTGCGTGGTAATCTATATATAGAAAGGTCGTGAAATTTATAGCGCAAGTGAAGTCAAAGTTCATGCCTTCTTCTACTATGTTGCTACTTATAATTTCACAAACAAATAAATAGCAAGTCGTCGGACGCATATCATAAGAATATGTTCTTTGCAGCCATTGCATGTAGGGGTGGCCTAATCATTTATGTTTTGGTTTGTATTTACCATCCAATCATTTATTTGAAAGGAGAACTACTAATTAACCTATATCAATAGGAAACTTTCCAATAATTTTGTTTGTTTATTCTATTCCGGCGTAATTATCTTGGTATTGGTTGTTGCTTATTTACTCCGTCTTGATTCATTGCTTCACACTCTCCATACTGTGTAATATAGGTTTCTCTACCAAACTCTTGATAATCTTATTCATTGGATTTACATATTCACTCTAAGGATCATCCTTGCTTGCACTCTCGATTCAACTCAGAGGAGTAAAATAACAATGAGAATACGTTAATGTCTACTCACCATTCTCTTTGCTTTGCTTTTCTTTGTTTTTCAATATAATTTTAAAGGTATCCTGAAATCATCATTAATTAAAATCTAGGTGTTTATACAAATTATTAACTGATTTTTCATTTCATTTAATCCTAATTGTATGGCAATACTATAAAGATATCTATTAAATGAGAATTATAGACATATAGTAATTGTGAACGCAGCATACAAATGTATTTTTCAGAACGCGCTCTCCTCTTTTATAATATAGGAAGCATGAAAGTGGGAATGTGAGGAAAATCAGAAGTAGTCTTGAACCAACGCTATCCCATTTTGTGAGTTGCTAATAGAAGGAGTGAGGTATATTACTTATCAATTTGTGATCTTTTTGGGACCAACGTATCATTCATCTTAGGTATTTCTAGCAAGCGTGGTAATATAGACGAATGATAGCAATGATTTTTATTTTTACAGGAAGACGGTAATGAGCACAAAATAAAATAGCAAATATTACAAAATGGGTGTCAAATAATCACTTAACAACTCATTATAAATAATTATATAATATATTAGCAGATGATTCTAGAGTTGAAAGTATGTACTCTCTTAATTGTGTAACGTCAAACAAATAGTATAACCTTAGGCATTTTAGATATTCAAAATTGGGGGGAATCTCGGTGTAGAAGCTCGAAGGAGAGTAAAACGAGGGGCAGGGATAGGGATAATAAATTGGTTAGGGGGATAAGAAAAAATGAAATGTGTATTGAGGGGCGGATCCCATTTTTTAAAATAAAAAAAGTTTTTTAATTTTTTTTTTTTTGTAGAAGATGGGCGCACACCGAGGAACAGCAAATACCAGAGACCAGTTGAAATTAAGGACTGACCAAATTAATATAGATGATACTAAAATTCCTATAACTACTTCAACTGTAAGACATAATTTTTAGTGTGTCCTCCACCTATAGAGACATGGGTATCGTTAGTTCTTGGTGTAGTTATATTCACATTTCACTACATATTCTTGTTGTGGGTGCTTATATTTTGATCATAATTTTCATCTCAAGTTCCCAAGTCATGCATGAAATCTCCACACGGAATTGAAGAACATGCTGTGGGGACAACCTGACCTTTCTAATCGGGAGTGGTTGCTGCTTAGTGCCCTCGTGGGGCGGGGTTATAGGCTTATTGAGCTATTATCGGTCGGTTCTTGAGGGGGTCTGCGGTTCCACCGTCTAGGTCCTCCTGAGCGGCGCCCCGCGATTGGATGCTACTGTGGTCAACCCCGGTAGGGACAGCTACGTTGGTGCCTCCCTATACTAAATCCTGTATAATTCTTACTAGAATATTATATACAAAGAACTTAAATAAATATATTTATAAGCAAGACGTTGTCAACTTTATAGCTTATGTACCATTCTATGTTACTACATCACCTAGCGAGTCCTTCTAGAGTATTTTCAATTTTATAAATCAAAAGGCCCTACCCTACCTCTTCACATGCTCCATTGAATCCCTCAAAGCCTCTCCTTAGATGTTAGTATGATCGGATATAAAACACCAAGGTATTGCATCATACATTATCCTCATAACGTCTACGCTTGTGTGTCTCTATGTGAAGTTTGAACACTTTATGTGTAATACTATCAGCCATATAAGATAAATGCATTGTAATTAGCAATAGTTTTAATAAAATATTAACTATTGACATGTATAGAGGCATTTTCTCTCTGAATGTATCGTTCAATAGATAATTAAAATGATTACTTTATACTCAGAGATTAAGAGGAGCAATTGGTAAAATGGATGCCATCTGTTTATTATCAATATATGTTTAATTAGCAAGTTTGTAGCCTATGATGTGAAGGGTTGTTGTGGAGGACTAATTAGCAAGTACAGACCCGAAAGGAGAACCATAACTCATGCATGAAATTACGACTGAACCAATTAATTTTACTAAAATTAGGTGAAATATAAGCCTAGTTAACTCATAGCTAGGCTTTGTATCTTAATTTACATGTATTTTATTTCTTTTTTTTTTTAAATTTAATTCCTCACCAAGTCATGCATGAAATTAAAGGCTAAACATGCAAGAAATATTTATATATATATATTAAACAAATTTTTACCACACTTTTCGAAAAGCGTGGTAAAAAATTACCACGCTTCTTTAGAAGAAGTTAAAGGTAAGAAAAGGAAGAATCAAAAAAAATATCAGATTGTTTACCTGCTTGATCGTGCATAGCGTGTCACTACAAATTAAATTGCGCACCAACGGCTTTTTTGACAAAGCGTATAAAACTGTCATGTATTGATGATGGAGCATTTGACACGCATATTAAGTAGAGACCCAAAGCTGTGGTTATATTATTCCACCTATTGATAAAGAAAGAAGATCGAGTGTAAGTGAGCGTATCTATATAACATCGCTTGTATATAAAGCTAGTATGCATCCCTGGTATTCTTATATAGAAAAACGTATCGAACATCGGGATTATGTTTGTTTGTCAGGGACGTCGATTTATTTCTTACAATAATTTCTGTTTGTTTCTTTCTTCCTGATTTCCTTTATTGGGTTGTTGCTTTACTCCGTGTTTCATTGTTTCAAACCTACTCTACTCATTTTGCACTCTCCACTAATTCTCCGTATCGGCACCATTACTTGCTGCGCTTGGACACGTTCAATTCGAAGTTGGACCAGCCCACAGGACGTGGGTCAAGTATTCAAAACCGAATAGAATTGTTTGTGTATTCAAACAAGCAACGACCATTCCCCTTTCCCCCCTTCCCCCTCTAATTAAAAATAAAAAATCAAAAACACAAGCAACGACCCAGCATGCAGCTGCTGCTCTTAATTGAATAATAAAAATGAAACCAAATACAGATCCATTCAACAGCCCAACAATTGTGAGCGGGTTTTAATGATAATCCTGAATATATAGTGGCAGTCTGGCAGAGGTATGATTTTGTTCCTAGAGATAAAAATTAATAAATAAAGTCAAATAAATATTAATTAAAAATATTAAAAATGTACTTAACAAAATAAATAAATAATTCAACAAAATTTAATTATCTATCTTAAAAATTTATTCGATCTCAATTGAATAATAAAAATGAAATCAAATACAGATTTCAACAGCCCACTGACCCGGTTTTAATGATTAAGGGTGCAACTGCGGCATATTAGATATAAGAGACAAGATCAAGTCAAAGATTGTAACCAAGTTAAACATTGTATGAGATAACCTTATCTCATAATCTGATCTTATTTTTGTATTTTGAATCGATGTAACAACTCATCAGGAGTTCAATAGTTCACCCATGTCCTCCGCTTCATCTCTAAGCCTCGGTGCCTTATTTGCAGTGCTGTCCACCACAGTCATCTAATTTCTTGGCTTAATTAGCTCTAAATTAATTCTTGTCCCCAAATTATAACAATATAGTTGATTATTATTTATAATATCTGTGTGTGAAAGATGTACTCTATTTTGTAATAACTTGCAGTCACTACCAAAAAAAAAAAAAAGTGAGATTCTTGACGGTTTTTTTCTAGATGATTTTAAAAAACCGTCAGAGAAAGTTACTTTAATGACGGTTTTAAAATAAACCATCAGTAATTTTTTTTTTTTTCCTATGGTTTTTAAAAACCGTTAAAAAAAAAAAAAAAAAAAACCAAAACAAAACAAACAAACAAACAAACAACACATGACGGTTTATTTTAAACCGTAGTAAATTTTTTGACGGTTTAGGTCCAAAACCGTCAGAAAACAATTTCTGCGTTTGGATAAACCGTCAGAACTTGTAAATTTCCCATGCCACTTCGACCACCGCACACCCACTATTTTCTCTCTCCCTCCATTTTTCTCAAACTCTCAGCCACTCTCTCAGACACTCTCACGCCCACTTTCTTTCTCCTTCTCTCAATCTCTCTTTCTCCCGTCTCTCAGACACTCACTTCTCTCTTTTTCTCTCTTTTTTCTCTCAGATCAGCCTTCGTTCCACCACGGCGTAGCGCGCGACCCATTCTTCACGGCCTCCACCACCCGCCCGACGGCCGCCGTTCTGCCAGATCAGCCTTCGTTCCACCACGGCTAGCGTCAGGAATTCCTGACGGTTTTTCCCCCAACCGTCAGATTTTTTTTTTTTTTTTTTTTTTTTTTTGGCCCCAAACCGTCAAGCTTGCTGACGGTTTTGCCCCCAAACCGTCAGCAAGCTTGACGATCTCCCCTCTTGACGGTTTGGGGCCAAACCGTCAGGAAAAAAAAAAACTGACGGTTTTGCCCCCAAACCGTCAGGAAAAAAAATTTTCCGACATAGAATTTTTGATTGTTTGAAACCGTCAGGAATTGATTACTTACGGTTTTTAGCAAAGTTCGTAATGGTTTTAAACCGTCAGGAAACACCTTTTTTTTTTTTTTGTAGTGAGTAAAATATTTGGTTACTGCTGATAGATTGCAAAAATATATAGTGCAAAATTTATTAGGAGTAGCGGGCAATATTGTTTACAAGGGCCTAGGATCGATCCTCTTGTCCTTGATTTTGCTACTTTCGTTTTTAACGTGGGTGTGTCCCAAGTCAAAGTTATATTAATCAGCAAAGGCTCCAGCATTGTTTGTCTTAGAGCATTTTCATCCTATTCTTTAAAATTATTTTTTTATTTTTTAAAAAAATTACCTTTCTCTATTTTAGAAATCAATTTTTTCTAACTACTTACATCTGACTCCCCAAATTAAGGATCAACTTTCACTCTTTCATTTAAATATAAGTTTTTTTATTTTTTCTTCAACATCTATACGGTAAAAAGGAAAAAGCTATGAGAGAGAAATGATTTTTTATTAATTCAATGAAAAGTATGGAGTGAGTAGGGAGCACTATTCGCGCTCCCTACTTTTTTTCTCAAAGTGGGGAGCATGATAGAAGCTCAAAAATGTCCCAACTTAGAGCATTCTTATCAGGCTCTCTAAACAAAGTATGGAGTGAGTAGGGAGCACTATTCGCGCTCCCTACTTTTTTTCTCAAAGTGGGGAGCATGATAGAAGCTCAAAAATGTCCCAACTTAGAGCATTCTTATCAGGCTCTCTAAACCTCTTACCTTTCTTGGACACCAGATGACAAATCAGACACTGCAGAGTCTAGATCCACCAAGATCACAGCCGTCCACGATTCCACATGCCTTCACACACGTCTAGAAGGTTCTGTCGTTCAGCCACGCGCCGCCCAAAGTTCTGGCAGCGCAACCACGCACATCCACCACTGTCCAATCACATCGATTGTAGTGCCACTAGACAAATCCGAAGCCTTCGAGTTTAACGTCACCCAAACTCAAGCTTACACATTGTGTTTGAGGAGAGATGTTAGTTTACTAGGTTTACTTATTCATCACTCATAGTCTCTCTATAAATAAAGGCACTTCTGTAATATTTTAAAATATATACAATATACAAGATGTAGTCCATACATCTCTCTCCACTTTTATTCTCTCTTTCCTCCTTACTATTCTTCAATATATTTAACAAGCCCTAATGTTTTTTTACTATGTTGAGACAAATTCTAGTTGGTAACATGTCAAGTCCTAAAAAATAATGAAAAATAAGATAAGGAACTTGTCGGAACGAGCTGGCGTAAAATAACTTTAATATCTAAGTCAGTATTCATTAACGGAGAGTGATTAAGCAACCTTTGTATAATTATCACAAAAAACCCAACCCAACCATGGGGCAACACGTAGGGGAGAAGTCCACGGGCGCTTTTCCACTTAGGCAGGTATGTACACATATAAGAAAACAAGGTAAATCCCTACTAAAATATATGGATGCATGTCCCAGTGGGAGTAATAATCCAACCCAATCCATCCCAAACAATGGGCGACACCCCTGAAGATAACATAACGCCATTCTTTTCAGGGTAGAGTGATGGTGCTAAGCCTGGGCTAGATGCTTGCCACGTGACCACCCTTCACGATTATCATTTAATCCCAGGCACAATTGTTGGGCTGTTGAATTTGTATTCCGTTTGATTTGGATTACCAGTGCTGGCAAGAATATTCAATTCAATTAATTAGAGCTGCAGCTGCTGGGCTGCTTGTTTGAATATACAATTGGCTATATATATTATAGACATTTCAAATTATGACAAATTTCTTTCAATCCAATCTATAAAAATAATGTGTCTTTTTAATATGTGAGATGTATATGTTTTTTTAATAGTAAAAATAAAGTTAAAAAATATTTTATTAAAATAACATGTATATCTCACGTGCTATTAAAAAAATAAATACATATTATTTTTATAAATTAAATTAAAAAAAATTCATCTGACCTAAATTGAACGAAAACTCAGTCCATATATTATTCTCTTTGTGCTTTCTCAGCTTATCTTTGAATACTTTGAATACTTTAGCCACGTCCTGCTGTGACCTGGTCCCACTTCAAGTCCCAAGCCAAGCGCATCACGTAATGGAGCCAAGACGGAGAATGGTCCAAACCTTTGGTAGGAACCATACGCAACTTCATCAGAATATACATCTATCTATCCCTATAAAAAAGCGTCCTAATCGCGCATGGACACTTTTAGAGAAGAGTATATAAATATACATATCTTTTAGAGAAATTGTAAGGGACGACCATAGGGATATAATTGAGCCGAGCTGAATCGAGCGTTGAATGTTTAAATTTTGTTCGTTTAATTTTTTTTCAAATACGAATCGAGTTTGAATTTTTCACTGAATGAAATAATCTGTTCAAGCTCTGTTCATTTATTTTTCAAACGAGTTCGAATTTGTTCACGAGCTACTCAATTAATTTAATCATTCCATATGTAAAATAAATGTCGTGAATGTTTAATTTTTTTTTTAAAAAAAAAGCTTAATACTAATTATTAGTTATTTAATTATGATTAAAATTTGTCGTTTGAGTAATTAGATAAATTAACTCAAATCTTAAATAATCTAATCTCAATTTTATATGTTTATCTTATAGTAAATAGATACATTCATATACACACATACACATATATATACATACACATAAATTCACTCATACACATAAAGACACATATATCAATATAAAGACTCACAATTACAATAATTCAACTTATGACTATTACATTACGAAAAACATTTCTTTTTATTTTTTAAATACTTAACATGTTCTTATTACACAATTGAAAATAATATTAAAAAAATAATAAAAGTAAAGTTATACGAGTTTATATGAGCCTATACGAGTCGAGCTCGATTTTGTACGAGCCGAACCTAAATTTATACGAGCCTGAATTTTTTATTCAAATTCTGTTCGTTTAATAAATAAACTGATCCTGAGTCGAATCTAAACATGTTCATGAATAGTTCTGTTCACTTACGACCCTAAACGACATGTCGTACACATACACTACACAATTACATGGGCAGCCGCATGGGTTAATTTGATCGGGTGGCTGGTCGTTGTGGTTGCCATAGTACTACTGAGAGCATTCCTAGTGGCCTCAACAGAATTTATTAGCCAATTTAACTGAAAATCACATTCTCAGCATTTTAGCCATCAACTTTTTTAAAGCATCCCTAACAGCCTCAGCAAATTAACTATCCACTATCACTATTCCATTTAAATATTATTTTTCAAATATTTCTTTATTCTTTCTCAAACATTTATATTTTTTAATATTTATCTTTTACTAACCGTCATATTTTTGAATATTTGTCTTATTCTAGTGGTCATGTTTTGAAAAATTTGTCTTTTTTCTAATGTTCATATTTTTAAATTGTTGTCTTATTCTAACGGTCATATTTTTCTAAAAATTTATATTTTTCCTAAAAATTTGTGAATAAAAAAAAACATCATTTAAAAGATTATTTATATTATTATTATTATTATTATTATTATGTGAGTTTTGTCATGGGAGAGGAAGGAAGAAGCTGAAGGAAGAAGAGAGAGAAGAGAGGAAAAGGAAAAAAAAAATAAATAAAAAGTAGAGAGAAAATACTAATTTTTTCATCTTTTGGTTAAATTTACTCAACAAAAATAGCCAAAAGGCTATTTTGTTGAGTCCACTAGGAATGCTATGAGGGGTGCAACTCCCAGCGCTGCAGCAGTTCATGAAGTCGGGACAGCCTCGGCTGGACTCTTCCCCAAACACCTCTAGTACACCTGGGCTACCACTATATTGTTGGTCTAACTCTCAACATCTTATAATTATAGAAAATGGAAACGAATTTTTTTTTTTTATTTCTCTTCCTCTCTCTCCCTCTATCTCTCCCTTCTCTTTCAACTTTCACGAATCAAAAATAAATAAAAATAAATAAAAATAATAAAATAATATTAAAAAAATAAATAAAATAAATAATTTGTTATAAATTGTATTAAAAATTAGTAATTAAATAAAAATATATATATATGTTTTTTTAAGTAACTAAAATAACTACTACGGCGATACGGCGAGAGACGCTCTCCAAACTTACTTACATTTACGTAATATTCCAGACAGGGATTTGCTTTTGGTTGCACATTAAATAAGTAGATGCCACAAATGATACCATAAATATGCTATTATGAACATGTGGACCTTTCCGAATGCAACAACTAGAAGATATATATATATATACATATACTATTCTTATTTAATATATAGTGAGAATGGGCCAAACTTCGACTAGTCAAAGCGTAGTCCAAACGTAGCACGTAATGGTGCCGAGACGGAGAATGGGCCAAACCTTTTAATTATCCACCTTCGCTAATAACCATACGCAACTTCACCACTATATATATATATGAGCTCGATCTCTTCTATCCATATATATCCAAAAGCGTTCCTCATCTCGCATAAACACTTTCAGAAAAGAGTATATAAATATACATCTTTTAGAGACACTACACAGCAATATGGGCAGCCGCATGGGTTTGATCGGGTGGTTGGTCATTGTGGTTGCTATACTACTACTGAGGGCTGCAACTACTGCTGCAACAGTTTATAAGGTTGGGGGCAGCCTCGGCTGGAATGTTCCCCCAAACACCACCTACTACTCCACCTGGGCTACCGCTAATTTACAGACATTCAAAGTTGGCGACGAACTTGGTAAGCAAATTTATCCTCAATTCTTTTATTTATAACAGGTAAGACCTAAGATTTTCAAAATTTGCTATTTCACACGTTTTGTTTGGTAAAACTAACCAGAATTTATGAGATTCTAGGAATTATACAAAATCAATTAAAATGTTGTGACTTGAGAGAAAAATGATGACTCCTAGGATATTAGCCGAAGATTTTTATATCATTCCTGTGGAGGTGATCACTTCTTTTTAAAATAAATAAATAAATAAATAAATAATAATAATAAAAGAAAGAAAAAGAACAAATCAAAGAAAGATTGATAGATATTGTTTTCTCTCTAATATCCAGAATTCAACACGAGTTACGCGACGGTGAAGCAAGATGTGATGGAAGTATCGAAGGCTGATTACGATAACTGCACGAAGGAAATATCAATCAATTTCGTTATAGAACCAAACTCCACATTCACATACGGTCCTGGAGCCACCGGTCCTCACTACCTCATTTGCACTGTGGATGATAACTGTGAACGGGGTCAAAAGTTTTCTTTCAACGTAACTGGACCTACGTCCTCCGCTTCATCTCTAAGCGTCGCTGCCTTATTTCCAATGCTGTCCACCACACTCATCTATTTCTTCTCTTAATTAATGTCCCCAAATTATAACAATATATATAGTTCATTATTATTTATCTGTCCTTGTTGCTTTAGTGCTTGATTAAATATATATGTATGTGAAATAAGATGTACTCTATTTTGTAATCATAACTTGCAATAAAACATTAATTGGTTACTACTGCTGATAGATTGCATAATTATATAGTGCAAAATTTATTAGGAGTATCGTGGCATTGTTTAGAAGGGACAAGGATCCTCTCGTCCTTGTTTTTGCTACTTTCATTTTCACCGAGGGGTGTCCAAGTCAAAGTTATATTAATCAGCGATTGCTTGTCTTACAGTATTCATTTTTCTTTTATTTTTTTAAACTTAAAAATAAAACTACTTTCTACTTATCTATTTAAATATATTTTACAATAGTTTTTATATCCAAATACACTCCACAATAACTTTTTTTATTTTTTTATATACCATTGAAATATTATTTCTTTACGAAATACAAATTCTTTACTTACACTATATTCAATGAAGTAATCTAAAAGTTTCCGCAATTTTTTTCTCTCAAACCATAATTTGTTTTCATTCACAACTCTCACCAAGAGTTGCATTGCATTTTTTAAATAGAGTGATGGGTCAGAGCGGATATAGTTAGTTTTTTTGTCTTTTCTTCTCCGTCATTTTCTCTTTGTCCTTCGTAAGATTTCTACCCTAAAGAGATTAACTTACATATTACAATCTACAGTGGTATCAATGTCAAGTTATGAAAGAAGACAAAGAAAAAATCATTAAGTCAAAGAAAGTTTTAAGACTATAAACTAGCAAGTTTTGAATTTGACTTCTATTGTTGTTGATAGAATATTTGTCTGAACTGAACACTATATTTTTGTGTGTTTGTAACTGTGTACAGAATGACATATTTATAATTGAATAAGGTTAATTAAACTAAGAAATACAATCAAAGAATTAATGGACAATATTACAAAATCAAATCAATTACTTATACAGAAAAATACGGTAATTCTAATAAATACAAAATATCACAGTGAATATCAGAATATATTCTAACATAGCAATTGTGAAAGACTCCATGTGAAACTCACCTACCTAAATAAAGAGTAATGTTTGTGCATCTCCTTCATATCCTTTCTAGAGTCCTTTTAGTACATATAGAATAGATTTTTTTTTACTTTTTAAACAAAAGCTGGAGTTTACTTACTCTTCTAAAAAAATGAAAAAAGATAGTCTATATGTACCAGAATGACGCTAAGAAGTGGAATAGATGAACAAGCATTACTCCTAAATAAATTATGAATAATGCTTGTGCATTTACTCTATGTCTTTCTCAAAGTCCTTCTTACACGCATGGATTAGCTTTTTCATTTTTTGAGAGAGTAAATGGGCCCCAACTTTTGTAACAAAAAAAAAAATGAAAAAGTTAATTTATGTGTACAAAAAGAACTCTTAAAAAGACATGAAATAAATGCACAATCATTACTCATAAATTATATATATATTGTTGGTCTCACGCTTGACATCTTACAATTATAAAAAATCTAAACGAAGAATGTCTTGGATTGGGTTAAGACCTGGCCAACTATTATATTTTTGGATCCGACTTTAATTATATTTAGTGATGGTTTGGGCCGAATTTATTCGGCCAGCATAAATACCCCATCCCATAAAAGCTATTAACCTAGGCCAGCATAAATACCCCATTACAGTGGCTGCCCCCATCAAAAATAATAATAGTGCAATATCGAATCCCTTCTCAAACATAAGAAAGGAGGAAAGAAATTGTCATGTCAACTGGATCCTAGGAATCACCGCATTAATGACACCCTCTCTCTCACCATCAAAGGAAAAGGTGAAGCAATAATTGCCTCTCATTCTTTCCCATCGAAGAAGCATGCCGTTTAATTCGCATTGCTAATTCTAAGTGTTGGTTCATGAAAAATATTCTAGTAACAAGCCAGCACTGCATTTGCACCTCTAACGTTGTAATAAAATGCTCAGTTTTAATGTTATAATGAAATATTGTATTCCTAACGAAGCTTATTAGAATCGTTATGATTAATGTTACCGTGTATGAAATGCATATGACAGGCAACCCATCTATGGTCATGTGCAGAAAAGCATAGAGAGTTACATTTAGCTGATTCTGAAGTGCAGAAGAGTATAATGATTTGTTTCTGTCATATGTCCTAGGAGAAAATTTTATTTTTTCTGTTCCAAGGCTTAAATTACTTTTAAGTAAGGATGCTCCATGTATGGTCATGAACTTGCTGTGTTCGACAATTTCTTAAAAAGATGGATGTATATATTTAGG